>QANZ01053196.1:37724-71878 GCA_003254925.1 Chamaecrista fasciculata | reverse complement strand
TTGGCTCCTAAAACTATTTTTTGTTTAGTTTCTTTTCCTCAAACTATGCAATTAATTTCATTTTGGTCCTCAAACTATTTTTTGTTCTATATTCATGTCCAAAATCATCCGATGATTATACACGTTGTGGATAATCCCGAAATAACGGTTATTTTTTTGTTGGAAAAATACGCAAGTTTCCACATGTCAGTTATTTTTTTTTGTTCGAATCATGGGTAGCCAAAAAATTGCAATGTTGTTTTGTTTTTTATTGTCTCAATGTTCTTCTATTTGTTTCGGTCATAAAACTATTTATGGTTAGATTTTTTACTCAAATTATGAGATGAGTTGCATTTTGGTCTGAAAAATATTTGTTATATTTTTTAGTCCAAACTGCAACATTCCTATATGTTTTTTACTATTATACAATTCAATCCATACTTTTTTTTTCAATATATTTTATAAAGTTTTGTGTAAAAATTAAAAAGAGTTAAAATAATTTTTTATCTTCCCATTTGTTGGCATTGTTGGTAGTCTGATCCTTAAACTATGAGATTAGTTTCGTTTCAATAATAAAACTATTTTCGGTCTTATTTTGTTTATCAAACTACGAGATTAGTTATGGACCGATTCATTGGAACGATACAAAGTTGTGGACCAAATTGTATGTTTACAATAATTTTCATGTTAGTTGCATTCTAGTCCCCAAACTATTGTTTATTATTTTTTGGTAGTTGAATTTCATAAATAGACTCGATTATTGATAGCTGTGATTTTCTACGGTCCCCGAGTTATCATATACACATGTTAGGGATCAATTAATTGGACCGATTCAAATTTATGGAGCAAATTATAATCTTAAAATAATTTTAATATTATTTTCATTTTGGTCCATCATCTCATCTAATGAGATGGACACTAAACCCTTCATCCAAAAAGATCTCATCTTCACGTTTTCCAAGAGCATCTAATCTCAATATCATCTCATCCATCCCACCACCAAATATCTATCATCTCATCTCATCTCATCTCATCTCAATATCTCAATCTTATTTCATTATTTCTTACCATTTATACCCCTATACAAAATAAATAAATCCAACAACCTATTTCACCTAACCACAATCATTACATACCCTTTTATATAATTTCACATCCTATTTAACATCAATTTATCTCAAATCATCCAAATATCAATATATTATTTCATCTCATCCCATTACAACATCATCTCATCTTAACATCTAAGATGAGATTGGATTGAGATAGAAAGGCTCCAAATTTATTACACATTAAATTCTTTAGTCCACAATTTTACAAAAATATTAAAATGTTATAAACGGAATGTTTATTTTAAGTTTCAACAATAAAAGAAAAGAAAAGAAATGTTTGGACCAAAGGGGCTTCATCTTTTGCTTTGGGGTCCACAGTACTCACAGTAGCTTTCCTTCGAAGAAAGAAATATCTCATCTTAGATTTGTTATAGTGGGTAAGTCAGATCTCCAAATGGAGGATTTGAGTTCGACTTTGAAATTGATATGGTTAACAGCAACCGTTTATTATCAGGCTAAAAGTTATAGCGACTTAATTTCACACTTGAGTTTCTATTATAAGGCAATTGATGTCATATTTTGGCTAATAATTTTTCTTTCAGCAATTTTCTTTTTGGGAATAGAATCTTTGATTTTTGCTCTAATATTAATTGTTAAGGTTCAAGTGCTTACCATTAAACCAAAAAGTATAACTCTCTTTTCGTAATGCTACACTTTAACTAACAAATATCATCATGAGAATTTTAACTCTTTGCTCTTTATCAAAATAAAATTAAACTATTACACCGATAAATAAGAGAAACTCGTGATTATATAAATACTTGTGTGCTTTACATGCCCCCTAATGGGCATGCAAAGATTAATTTAAATTTAATAATTATTAAAATTTAAATATTTTTTTAAAAATTTATACTTTTAATAAAATTTAAGTTTTTTTGTAATATATATTTTTTAATAATTTTTTTATTTGATATTGTGAGAACTTTTTTTTTGTAGCCATTAAAATAGTGGAAAGTTACCTAACTCTCTCCATTATTTTTTTCTCTTTTAATATTTTAAAATAAAATTAATTTTGATCAATCAAAACACCTCTTACACTTATATAATACTAGGGGCTTTCCGTGCCTTAACGGGCACAAAAATATGTATATAACTGATGGGTGTCGAATCCACCAAAAATAATTAACCTGATTCTACACACTAAAATAATAAATTATAGTAAGGGTGAGAACAGGGTCGATCCACAGAGACTAGCATTGTCTAAAGTTTATCAACCAAATCTAAAGAAAACAGGAAACAAAAGACAAAATGTGAAAACTGAATATAAAATAACAAAACAACGATAAAAATAGATGAGGGTTTGGCTAAGGTTAATCTTCATGGAGTCTCACACTTGATCATTGATACCAAAGATAATTTTTCATCAAATTCAAATAGGTTAACGAAATCACAAGTGAAATCACTCTTTCTTCAAAGTTGATTAAAGGATAACGTACCCAATTTAATCACTTATTAACTAGACGAATCCGACACGATCGACAATTCAATCTAAATTAACAGAATTAAGACCCGAAAGATATTAACCCTAAACAATTAATTTACGAAATTACTTGCTTAGATTTTCTTCTCCCTAACATGGTATGACCATCTTAGTTACTACTTAGTGATGAACTTATTAATTACGAATCAACAAGAGCACCTAGCATTATGTTAACAAATCAATTAGACAACTAGAAATTAGTTGAATAGACAACTTGAAAACAATTAAAAGCGAAACAGGAAAAGAGAAAATATTATAAAACGATGAAAACAAATAAAAACATGATCTCACAAGTGTTGAAACATCCAATCAGAATTAATCCTAAGCCAAGAGAAAAGAATTAACCACACAGGGCCTTGAGAGAAGAAGAGAGATAGATGATCCGAGATTGGATCCCCCTATTCACTAACTAGAGAGGAGTATTTATAATGTTTCTCTAACCCTAATATCCTTCTCAACCTTCATAATTCGAGCTATAGAGTCCCCACAACTGAAAAGATTACAAAATCTGATTTTAAAATTCAAAACTGAGAATCTGCGCTTAAGTCTTGGGCAAGACTTGTGCTCCACGTAGATATCTCTTGAGTTTTGGGCAAGACTTGTGCTCCACGAAAATATCTCTTGATTTTGGAGATCTTGAAATTGAATCTTCTTGATTTGAGATATCTTTGAGATTGAAATCTTTGATTTGAACCATCTTTGAGACTGAAATCTGATATGTAAGGTGAATTTCAGAATATAAGCTCACATCCTAAATTTAAAAGATATGATATTTACAAAATATCAAATTTAAACACAAGATATCATATTTTGAATTTAAAATTAGGATAACGGGGAAAATCAAATAATTAAGATATAGTGGGATAAAATCATAATTTGAATACAAATAAATTAGTAATTATCCCTTAAAAATAGGCAAAATAACAGACTTATCAATAACGTTTGATTTGATATTTGTGGTTATTCAGTGACTAAATAGTATAAATTATTCGGGAGTGGTTCAGCTAAAGTAGGATTGCTAAAGTATTTCATCTGCACCATTGATTTAATTTAAAAGTCAACACATAAAGTCTTAGTCAACTGATCCAATGGTTAGGAAATGATAATTTAGCAAAACTTCAGCCAACATAATTCAGCTGATCCATTTCCAAATTATTCAAGGATTAAATCGTTAGAAGTGTGAAAATTAAAAAACCAAATAAGAAGTTTTCACTTTCTTAAATCTCATCTACTACTTTCTCTCTCCCATTATCTTTACAGTTAACCAATTATCAAGTTCCACATCTTTATAAATTTTTTTTTTAATTTAATTATTTTTTACCAACCAAAAAAGAACATTATNAGAAGACTTTTTGGGAGATTTTTGACATTTTAACTAACATTTGCCGTTAAATCCCAACAGAAAAAAACCTCAGGGGACCAAATCGCTAACGGAGCAAACCACGGGGTACCACAATGCAAAAATTTTTCTTTCAGGGTACCAAAGGGGAACCGCCCCTAACCACAGGGTACCAAATTGCAATTTACCCTATATAATATAGTATAGAAGTATAGATATAGATAGTATAGATAAGGGTGCTTTCATGGGTCGGTAAAAGCACCCTACAACCGACCGCACCAAACACAAATCATGGGTCGGTAAGTTGTCGATCACCAAGGCGAAAACTACTCACTACTCTAATAATTCCATCAATTGCTTTCATTTTATTTCCTCGTAAACCAACCCGAGATTCTTACGAAGTCGTTTTAGTAGTCCCTCACCCTCTCTTCTCTTTCAAACTCCACACAGCCAGAAGGAGTTGCGAAAACTGCAGCAACAACGATGATGGCAAACCTGTGTTTCAACGTCTTCTGATAATCAGGGCTCGTCTTTTTTTCACCGATTTACCGCTTTTGGAAACTCTAGGGCAAAGTTGAACCTGTGATTTGGGAAAGAGAACAGAAATTGAACATGCAAACGGAGGCTAGGGTTGGTGTGGTGGTAGAAGGGGGTCACCAGAGAGGTATCAATTCGAATCGTGGAGGCGTTTCCGTCGATGGTGGTAGCGTCAGGAAGTTGGCGCAGCAACAGCAGTCTCAGATTGGGACTATTTCGCAGCTTCTTGCTGGCGGCGTTGCAGGCGCTTTTAGCAAGACGTGTACGGCGCCTCTTGCTCGACTCACCATACTCTTTCAGGTTTGTAATTTTGTATAATCGGTAGGCTAACATGATTTTCAATCGATTCCGGCTGCTGGATCGCAAGTTTTCGCCCTCTTTTCTTCTTCATGAGAAAAAAATGTTGGCTGTGCACATGGTTTTTGAGTTATCTATCGGCCTTTTCAGTAACTTCTACGTTTTGGTCCCTAGGGAGACCTTTGATCTAGCTAAAGAGAAAACAGAATAAATGGAAGCTTCTAACGTTTGTTCATTCAACTGCTCTATATTTGTTTGCTAATTATCTGATGAGTAGCAGTTATGGGGAAAGATCAAGATTGAGGCTTAATCGAGAAGCCAAATAATGGTGTGGGTGGGGAGAATGGTAGGGTTTTTTTTTNATGGTGTGGGTGGGGAGAATGGTAGTTTTTTTTTTTTTTTTTGGTAGTTGAGAGAATTGTAGGGTTCTCAATTTTTGATATCAGTGGACTTGATATTGATAGAGTGTGAGTTTTGAGTTTTAAGACCTGACTGGACTAGATCCCTGAAAAGCATGACCATAATATTACTGATCTACACTCTGATATGGTCTTTATGGCCTGCCTCCACTAGTTGTTTGAGTTCAGGAACCAGTGTGCTCTCGGGCTTGGTGACTGGTAGAACTAGAACTTTATTATCAGTTTATGTGGCCTCTGACTAGTTTTCTGTTTTTCTAAGTTATTCAATGCTTTCAGATTCAAGGTATGCACTCCAATGTTGCAACATTGAGAAAGGCCAGCATATGGCACGAGGCTTCGAGAATTATTAATGAAGAGGGATTTAGAGCTTTCTGGAAAGGAAATCTGGTTACAATTGCTCACCGTATACCTTATTCCTCAGTAAACTTTTATGCATACGAGCACTACAAGAAGGTTGCCACTAGTCTGATATAAATATTTATCTTCATAAGACTGTGATAGAAGGAAAAACTGCATTTATAAGTATTCTTATCTTCATGTTGATTGATATTTAATATTTTATTTATGCAGTTTTTAAGGACAATTCCAGGATTTCAAAGTCATAGGGATAATGCAAGTGCAGACCTTTCCATACATTTCGTAGGTGGTGGCCTGGCAGGAATAACTGCTGCTACTGCTACTTATCCCTTGGATCTTGTTAGAACACGCCTTGCTGCTCAGGTAAGATTAAACTTCAAAGATTTTTGCTTCATTTGCTTTTTTTTTTTCAAAAAAAAAATTAACTTTTCTTCTCTTATTGGATGGGTGTCTGGCCCCCTGTGCTTGAGCTTCTCTACAAGTTGATGTTATTTTGCCACTTTCTTAGTAGAACTAGTTGCATAACAGCATAAGTAGTCTTAGGTGGTCTTAGTCTCTTAGATGCTTGAAACCTTGATAAATTTGAGTTTGATATTTTCATTTTTCAAAACCAGCTTATCGAAAAAAAGGAACACTAAATTAAATTTGATTATCTTGGGTATTTTAATTCATTAAATTAAACTATGTAATATGCAGACAAATGTTATCTACTATAGAGGTATCTGGCATACTTTAACGACTATTACCAAGGAAGAAGGGATATTTGGCCTTTATAAGGGACTTGGAGCTACACTCTTGGTATGTTGTTATTATTAGATTTAATATTACTGGAAGCGGATGACCTCTCTATCTTGTGTAATTGACTGCAACTCCGGTGCTATTGCAGGGTGTTGGACCCAATATAGCAATCAGCTTCTCTGTGTACGAAACCTTGAGATCTATATGGCAGTCAAATAGGTAATCAGTCCATTAACTAATTCAGCAGTTTGATGTAACATATTTTTTTTCCCTAAGTCGATTACATAGCTAGTTCATATTTTTCATGTTGAACACCAGGTCCTGTGATTCACCTGTTCTTGTCAGTCTGGCCTGTGGCAGTCTATCAGGCATTGCATCATCAACAGGTGAGTGATCTAAAGGCATTAATAACTCACACTTATGGTTTTTCTTCTCGCCCAAAACGCTAAACCTAATAGTTTTGCTTTTCATCCTATTTTAGGTTATTTTCTCCATTGTCAACCTTTATATATTGTGCATTTTGTTGTGGTTGTGAAATACTTTATTTCTTATGCCATGTAAATTGAAGAGTTTGTCTTCTGCTAGTTATAACAAATATTTGATGAGCACTTCTTTTTTAGTATTTGCAATTTGCAATGCTTTCTATGTATGGCGTCTGAATACTCCAGAGTGATTGTATAAAATATTTATCAAATGTGTGATTACACTTCAAAACCCTTTAGTTAAACTGATGAATATGCTCAACTAAAGGATGTTAAAGAAGTTAATGTGTTAGTGGTTTACTATGGTTTTGATGCAGAGAAAGAGGGTTTGGTGCAGTAGCTGCACCAAGTATCTAACCAGACTGACCCCTAGAACCAGGGACCAGGTTGGAGTTGTTCTTAATGTGGCTTATGAGAATTTAGTAAGGAAGACAACAAAAAGAAAACCCTTTTTTTCTTTCTTTCTGCAACTTTATTATTGTCTAAAGATCTTAATCAAGTGATCATCTTCCCAACTTTTATTCTATGACATGTCTCCCCAAGCTGTGCAGTGGATTACATCATGGGGTGGCATTACTTGGATGAACTTATATGGCTATATCATCCTCAGTTGTCAAATGTGAGAGGTGTTCTCTTTCTGGTATGCGTCTCACATAAGCTTTGTTGACCTGCTGTTTGGATGGGTATCAAAATCCTTGAAGCCTGCTGCTCTTGCATATCTATGATGGTAAAAGTAAAAGCAAAGGATAAAATTGACCAAAATAGTTTCTCGAGTCCTGGCAAAATCCTTGAGTCATGGCAAAAGTACATAAAAAATAGTTTATTGATAAAAGGATGAAATTGTCAATTTAGAAAATTAGTTTCTCATGAGTCATGACAGAAGTAAATTAGAAAAAAAAAAAGATGAAATTGTCAATTCAGGAAAAGAAAAAAACTGATGTTTACTTTTTCATTGGAGAAAAACCAAATTTTATTTATTGGTAAGTGAGTCCAAGACTGTATTTTACGGTCACTGACTACAGCTACCTAGAGTATTTATGCAAATGAAACCTAGTAGTGCATTCATCAAATTTGTCATAAAGGTATTTTGCCACTCTGCTACACAATTTCTGTTTCCAGGTAAGGCTGTGGTCTGTATGTTTTACATTGCCTCTTTCCTTGTTATAATAATTTTGTTAATGATTTTACTCTGTTAAATTCCGTCAATTGTAAGATTTAATTTTTATCAATGACTTTCTTGGTGAGAAATAACAAGCTCATGAGAGTAAAGCTGCTTACTGGGCATATTCTGAGATATCTCCATCCCCATGTTCATTACTTTTAAGATCCTCATGTTCTTTACATGCTTTACATGACTTAGTTCCTCCAAAATTTTTCATTTATTTGAGTTTCTGGTTATTTAGTTTATTTAGACTTTGGTGATCCACTTGAGCATGTGATGTATGGTGAGAAAAAATGGATTCAAGAGCAACCTAATATATGATATATACTAGAATGAGTAGTTCAATTTCATCTGAGCTTATTTTATGCAGCCACATTTCCCTTGGATCTTGTGAGGCGACGTAAGCAACTCGAGGGGGCTGGTGGGCGAGCCCGTGTTTATACGACGGGCCTCTTTGGTGTGTTCAGGCACATAATCCGGACAGAAGGTTTGCGAGGCTTATACAGAGGAATTTTGCCTGAATATTACAAGGTGGTGCCTGGTGTAGGCATCTGTTTTATGACCTACGAGGCACTGAAGTTGCTTTTAGCAGATATTGCTGCTACTTCATAGTTACACACCCCCCACTGAGAATGGAAGAAGTGCTTCGTTTTAATTCATGATTTCTTATGGCGGTAAATTGTCTGATACTGCTGTGAGGATTACAATTTTTTTTCTTTGTACAGAGACGATTCTTCATTACATCTGCCAAGCTTTGCGCAGTTTTAAAGATTAAACTTTTATCGGTTCATGGTATTCTCTCTCCTCTCACGTCCTCCAAATGGAAGAAAGTATTGAGTGGGTCCTGCAACTTGTAGATGCAGTTTTTCATAGATGGTGGCGTCCTCTAAGATATTGCTGTCTAATTGTCAGCATGTCAGCTGTTAATGATTGGAAGAAGGTATCTTTGTGTGGGAGGGCTCAATTTGGAATTTAGGAATTCTGTTGTATCTTAAAATTGTAGTTTTTTATTTTTTTAAAATTTTTATATGATTAAAAACTTATTTTAATTTATTTTATTCTAGTTCAGAAACGATATGGGCTGGACTGATGTAGTGAGGGAATTTAATTTACTTGCCCAAGCATCATGCATCCGATGATTTTTTATTGGAAAATAGTTGCAAATACATATTAAATTACTCATTAGCTACATGTATGTGTGTTTGTACTTTGTATATATTCCATATATCATCATAATATGAATCTGTTCTATAAAACAGTCATGAAAATAAGGACATTGGAATGCTTTAAGAAATTTTAGGTAATATTTGTTAATCATTTAGTCTATATTAAGCAATTTACTGATACTATCAGAATTCAGAAATCTGTCAATCTTATTTAATGTGTTTTATTCAACTTCCTTTCAATGTCAACGTAAAAGCTCAAGTGATAAACGTTTGTTAGTAGTATGTTCTACTTGGTTTTAAGGGTAAATTACAAAAAAAACGTACTTGTGGTTAGGCTCAATTTCATATCACTGCAGTGTGGTTTAAAAAGTCTCACTTTAAGTATCTGTGTGTTCTATCATTAGCCACTTTCAATACTTGAACTTTTTTATTTCCATCAAAATTGCTTAAAAAAACGCACGTGAGGAACACATGCGGTGCTATATCCCCAATTCTTTACCATTTTAAATCCTCGTGAACCTTAATCACCCTTCACCTTCATCCTTTTTCTTCATTCGGTGCAGCACTCGACTTCACTTCCGCCATATTCTTCTTCCTTTTACTTTAACGACCTCATGGCATCTGGTTCACATTCATCTTCAACTTCATCATTTTCATTTTGTGGTCGCGATGTGCCGCGTTGTATGTGTGGCTAATTTGTAGTCATGCGAACAGCTTAGAAAACTGGCAGTTTTGGAAGGCGATTTTGGACATGCCACAAGTATCAGGTGTGTTGAAATTTCGTTGGGTTCAACAACCACCACTATATATAAACAACTAAAATTTCCTTAAAAGCTCAGTTTTTTAATAATAGACATAATTAAAATTTCAAGTCAAAACACTTGGGACCACAATACACAAAAATCTTGTCTGTGGGATGCATTGTCACTGACATAACATATAATAAAGCATACAAGACCACTCACTGACGCACTAACAGGACAATTCTCGAGCACATGCACAACACTAACACAAAGCACAAAGCATACACAACTCATAAAGGACAAAGCGTACATAACTCAATACATACCAAAATAAACACAAACTGACAAAGTAAACCCATAAAATCGTTGCACACACACATACACAAACCCATCAAGTAAACCCATAAAATCGCACATCATATACAACCCTATAAAATGTCACAATCTGAAAATCGTACATCATAGTTTGAACCACATACCGCAACGTCGTTGAACTCTTCGAATCAATTGTCTGAATGTGGGGATTTCCGACTGAGCATCACGCGTGTCAACAATGACAGAAATAAACCGAGATGTGGGAGACGAAATCACTGACCTGGAGTTGAAATTGATCTTGAGTGGAGCTAAGATCTTCAAGCCACAATCCCAAGAGTGAAACAAGATGGAGTGGAGGAAAAGAAGGGACTAACAATAGCAAAATGATGACCTGCCATGTATGAAAAACACATTTGCTATATATATAGCCAAATTCACTAATTAGTGAATATTACAAAGTGGTCCTTGATCATAATTACAAAATAGTCCCTTTAACAAACAAACTCCATATTTGCATTAGTAATTTAATGGGATAATTACTAATACTCTTCGGACGTGGCTTGGGGTTCTTAGCCCGGTCCCGGAAGGCTTGTGGATAATCCAACCCATCACGGAATACCACAAGTAATATGAACCCAATCTATTCTCATTCAGACTTACGATAAATTAATTACTTAATCAGTAAACACAAATATTAATCTTATAATAGATTAACGCTAATCCACACAAAAATTCCAACATTATTTGCTTTCATTTCTTGTTTTTATCAATCAACTATCGCTTAAAATTAATTAAACTTAGTTTTCTCTTGGAAACTACACAGTACTGACTAGCTATTCCCGCGATTAAACTTGGCTAACATCCTGTTTCAAGGCGAAATAATGGTCTCATTTCCCATGTTAATTTGTTGCGTCTTTCTTCTTCTTTTTCTGCCATCACTCGAGACTTTGTGATAATGTTTCATGTTCAAGTAGCGTTTTCCTTGGGCTATCTCGAGGTCAATTTGGGGGAAAATAAACCTAGTTATTCTTTTGGCGGTTTCTGCGCGATATGCCAAAAAAAGTGGACGTTTCGAAATTAAAATCAACTAACTTTTCGAAATTAAAATAAATCGAGATTTCGGAATTATTCCAACTTTGCTTCTTAGAATTATGAATTATCCTGTTTACGGGATATTGCCGTACTACACGTACTTTTTTTGTGCACGGCAATTCTATATAGTTAGTACGACTCTTGTTTTATCTATGAGCAACTTTGTCGTATTCCAAATTGTCGATGAGATGGACGGCAAAATGATTTGGCATTGAATTGCTTTACTAATTAAAGAGATAATTTAAAATCCTTTTACCCCAATCTTGATTTGGAGACTTCCAATCATTTACATAAATTAATATGTAAGATATGAGACTGAGAGAATTCCTCTAGCTCTCGCCTTACTTTACACTCTTTAGCTGAGAAAAACTTACGTAAAATGCTTTCTACATAATGATGTGGGTGATTTGTCTTTAGTTTAAAAATTTTTCAGGTTTCATTTATTGTGAAAACATTCTTAAAATTTTGAAAATTCCTTATATTGTTTATTTTATATAAAAGGTGCATTAGATGTTAGCTAGATTTGCCAATAATCAGAATATATATATATATACTTAATATTATTTTTTCTAAGACATCAACTCAAGTTATGTTATAGAAAAGTTAAATGGCACTTCTAATTGATCAGATGATTCTAATATAATCAAATATAAAAAGAATAATTTATAAATATTATTAAATTAGAAAATTAAATAAAAGCATAATTAATTTTATATGTAAGAACAAAATTATTACCTATTATATTGTCAACAAACTATTTATCATTAAACTTTATATATATATTATTGGACTTGGTATTCATTCAAAAATGAAAATGTTTAGAGACTTTTCATTTGTTTTATAACATGAATATTTTTACATATTAAATATTTTTATTTTAGAAATTTGTTTAAGATGATAGTTTTCATATTAAAAAATAAAATTCATCAATATTTGAATAATTATCATATGCGCTTAAATATATCATATTTTCAACAAAGATTTATTTTTTTTTTTTGAAAAAATAAATGGATACGTTGAGAGAATCATGATTTTTTTTTTGGTAATCAGAGAATCATGATTTTCATATAATTACTTTGTGTGTTCATAATTTTTGTTGGCTTAGAGGTACATATTTGATTCGTCGAAACCCCGACACTTGCTTAAGCGACCTAGTGAGCTAACCACTAGACCAATCAAACTTGATTTATTGTTTTTTTTTTAATTACGATTATTTGTGTTATTGATTAAGAAGTGTTTTAATACGTATTGACAATGCAACCAGGAACCTTCAAGGAAATTTGCTTGGTCAGAGACAGATTACCTGCCAAAATGAGAATCTAGAATAGAGTCAATACATATATTATTTCTTAACTCATAAAATTTCCGACTAAGAGGAACAAAAATAATAAAATTCCCGAAAATTATGACTATGACATATAATTGGATTGGTTCATTGTGACGACTACGCGGTGGTGGTCGTGCATATCCTATCAGTATTTTCATCATGTTGGGTATCTTTATAATTTAAGAAAAAACAAAACTTAAAATTTTCAGTTTCTCACAATACTTTCTTAGTTATTTTTTATAGTTTCATATAGTTGAACTTGACTGTGGAAGAATCTGTTCTGATAAGTATGGAATATGGATCAGGATCACCTTTCAGCCTTCGTCTATAATATTTTATAGACTTGACATTGACTTCACACACGGTTCTTACGCGTAATAATATCAGCAGGTGAATCAGACAATTTATTTATTATTGACAAAACAATATTATAAAGACTAATCATTCTGTGATGAAGTGAAGTTTATAAAAATATTTTATTAAACTTTATTAGAGTGATAGGAGTTGAATCAGACCATGTTTATTTATTATGAAGAAGACAAATGAACAATTTGATAAAGTGCCTGAATTTTACTTTGAAATCACAAATAGTATTTCATTTTAGGCCAAAGTGCAATTTTGGTCCTATAACTTTGCTTCAATTCCCAAATCAGTCCTATAACTTTTTTTGTCTCAAATTTGGTCCTGTAACTTTGCTCCAGTTCCCAAATCAGTCCTATAACTTTTTTTGTCTCGAATTTGGTCCTATATTTTTGCTCTAGGTCCCAAATCAGTCCTATATCTTTTTTTGTCTCAGTTTTGGTCCCATATGTTTTGAAAACCTCCCACCGTTAGTCCTCCGTCTATTTTAAATTATAGTTTAGTCCTGAAAACTTCAAGTCCTTTTACTTTAGTCCTTGACTATCAAAATGAAAGTGAAAGAGCATCCCTGAAGATTCTCAAACCTTACATCTTGGTCCCTAATCCATGAATTCTTCATGAAATGGAATAGAAATGCAAAAACAACACAAACTAAAGCAAATGACAGAGGGACCAAAACTGAAAACGCAGAAAATTTAAAACCCACCGGAAAATGGCCCAACCTTGCCGGAAAACGTACGGAAATCGCCGAGAAACTAAAGAACTCATCCAAAAACCCCAATCCTCACTGAAATCTCACTCAAATAATCGCCCTCAAATGTTTTAAGAAAGAATTGTCGAAAATTCAAACTTTTGAGGAGGGAGGTGATAGAAAAAATGTAAGGGATTTCAGAACTTCTCTCTCAGAATCACCAAATGTAAGGGAATTTTCTATCACATCCCTCCTCAAAAGTTTGGATTTTCAAAAATTCTTTCTTAAAGCATTTGAGGGCGATTATTTGAGTGAGATTTCAATGAGAATTGGGGTATTTGGATGAGTTTTTGAGTTTCTCGGCGATTTTCGTACGTTTTCTGGTGGGTTTTAAATTTTCTCCGTTTTTAGTTTTGGTCCCTCTGTCATTTGCTTTAATTTGTGTTGTTTTTGCATTTCTATTCCATTTCATGAAGAATTCATGGATTAGGGACTGAGATGTAAGGTTGGAGAATCTTCAGGGATGCTCTTTCACTTTCATTTTGATAGTCAGGGACTAAAGTGAAAGGAACTTGAAGTTTTCAGGACTAAAATGTAATTTAAAATAGACGGAGGACTAATGGTGGGAGCTTTTCAAAACATATGGGACCAAAACTGAGATAAAAAAAGATATAAGACTGATTTGGGACGTAGAGCAAAGATACAGGACCAAATTCGAGACAAAAAAAGTTATAGGACTGATTTGGGAACTGGAGCAAAGTTACAGGACCAAATTCGAGACAAAAAAAGTTATAGGACTGATTTGGGAACTGGAGCAAAGTTATAGGACCAAATTCGCACTTTGGCCATCATTTTATTTCCATAAAAAATTGAAAGATGTGCCAAAACAGTAAATACTAGATTTTTTTTGGCCAAAAATATTATTTATTTAATTTCAAAGCAATAAGTACACGGTGGATTGGTGGTTCTTCTCAAATCTGTTGTTATTTTTTCTTGTAAATTTTATTAGGTAGAATCATTTTTATTACCTTTCATCTAAACTATTTCTACAACTCAGAAATATTTATATATCACAATATTTAAACGTAAAATAATATTTGTTTTGAATAAAAGTTTTTTTATTAAAAGTTAGATAAATAAAGTACTTCAAAATATTTGAACCATCCACAAAATTTACCATTTTAAAGTTTGGTTCTTTGATTTTTTAAATTTTGGATCAATATGCTACCATGATTTAAATTATTTAAAGAACTTCAGGGCCACTTTTGTGAATAAATAAAGTTTTGGGCATTTGGAACCAAAATAAGAATTTTGATATAAATAAAAAAAAATTAAAAAAAAAATGGCTTAAAATGAGTAAAGAAAAATGGATCCCAGATATAGAAATAGAAAGGAGGGCTCACACTTCGGAATGGGAGTGTGATCCATTATGGGTCAAGGGACAAAGTAAAATGTTATTGTTGGTGACCACATTGTCTTGGATCCTCTCTCATGTCTATAATTTGAGTTTTATCTTATGGCTAAAAAAAAACAAAAGTTCTTAAGTTATAGGTTATCTCTATTCTCGACAAGGCAACAATCAATATTCAGTAGTTCAAAGTTTCAACTTTTATGAACTCATGCTATTGCTAGTTGATTCACCATTTTTAAAAAAAAAATGAAAATAAAAGAAAAACTTGCTAAATACACCAAATTGAGTTCATTCATGAAAGTGGGACTCTATGCAGAAATTTAATTTTGAAGGATCATGAATTTTAGCATCGAAGTCCTGAATTACTTTTGGATGTGATCAAGTTTATTGTGTTGTAACATACGGGTAAGGACTAAGGATTCGGCTACTCATGTTCTCTACATCATGATTTGGGTTTCGATCAAAGGAACAACCTCTACAGTCTATTGTCCTATATATACAGTGTTTTTCAGATAAATACTTTCACCAAAATTTTATCATATATCATCTTTATTTACTCAATTTCAGGACAAAGTTCGGGTTGCTCTCTTTGTACAAAAGGCAGCATTGCAGTTTATTGATGGTATATATGATGAAAGAAACCTCAAGTCATTGCTTTAGAAATTAATTACTCATTTCTAAGAGAGGTTTTCTCAGTCTATCTATCTGGTTTATTGCCTTATTATGCAGCTGGTGGTGGTGTTGAACACAAGCTATCAGAAGTGGTGAGAGAAGCTGGTTTTGGCATTGATCCAGATGAGGTTGCATCTATTGTTCGTAGCCATGATTATGACACAATGAAAATAATTGGTGGGGTTAATGAATTTGCAGCAAAACTCTCTGTCTCATCAGTAGATGAAGGTGTCAAAGAAGACAGTGTAAATACTAGGCAACAGATTTATGGCTTCAATCGTTACACAGATAAACCTCCCAGAAACTTCTTGATGTTTGTATGGGATGCACTTCAGGATTTAACACTAATCATTCTCATGGTTTGTGCTGTGGTTTCTATAGGTGTAGGGATACCCACTGAAGGGTTTCCAAAGGGTTTGTATGATGGTGTGGGAATCATACTTAGTGTGTTTTTAGTAGTTTTTGTCACTGCCATCAGTGACTACCAGCAATCCTTGCAGTTCATGGATTTAGACAAAGAGAAGAAAAAGATCTTTGTTCAAGTCAATAGAGAAGGGAAAAGGCAAAAAATCTCAATTTATGATGTGGTAGTGGGAGATGTTGTTTATTTATCAACTGGGGATCAAGTTCCAGCTGATGGTGTTTTCATTTCTGGATACAACCTTTTGATTGATGAATCGAGTTTGTCGGGTGAGAGCGAGCCGGTGAATGTTCATGAAGGAAAACCCTTTCTTCTTGGAGGGACCAAAGTGCAAGATGGTCAGGGGAAAATGTTAGTGACAACTGTGGGCATGAGGACTGAATGGGGAAAACTAATGGAAACTTTAAATGAAGGAGGAGAAGATGAGACACCATTGCAAGTGAAATTGAATGGAGTTGCTACAATTATTGGTAAGATAGGTTTGAGTTTTGCTGTGCTGACATTTCTGGTTTTGACTATAAGGTTTGTGATTGAAAAGGCAATAGTTCATGGTGATATTACTCATTGGTCTTCAAATGATGCAACAAAGCTTCTAAACTTCTTTTCTATATCTGTAACCATATTAGTTGTTGCAGTTCCTGAAGGACTACCTTTGGCTGTGACACTTAGCCTTGCTTTTGCTATGAAGAAATTAATGAATGACAGAGCACTTGTAAGGCATCTTTCTGCTTGTGAGACAATGGGTTCTGCTAGCTGCATTTGCACTGATAAAACAGGCACATTAACCACTAACCATATGGTGGTTGATAAAGTATGGGTATGTGAAAAATCCATGGAAATCAAAGGTAATAATAATCATGAGATTCCAGAAGGTGTTTTGGGTGTTCTTTTACAGGCTATATTCCAGAATACTTCTTCTGAAGTAATCAAAGATAAAGATGGAAACAACAGAATATTAGGAACACCAACAGAATCTGCATTATTAGAATTTGGATTGGTTTTGGGTGGTGATTTTGATGCCCAGCGTAAAGAGTATAAAATACTTGAAATGGAGCCTTTCAATTCAGTCCAGAAGAAGATGTCTGTGCTTGTTGGTCTTCCTGATGGAAAAATGAGAGCTTTCTGCAAAGGAGCATCAGAAATAATACTAAAAATGTGTGACAAAATCATTGATGGAAATGGAGAAACGGTTGATCTTCCTGAAGACAAAGCGAAGAATGTGTCTGATGTTATAAACAGTTTTGCCTCTGAAGCATTAAGGACTCTTTGTTTGGCTGTCAAAGATGTAGAAGGAGAAGAAAACCATGGAGAAATTGGTATACCTGATAATGGCTATACACTTATAGCCATCGTAGGAATCAAGGATCCTGTGAGACCTGGAGTCAAGGATGCTGTTCAAACTTGTTTGGATGCTGGAATAACTGTTCGTATGGTCACTGGTGATAATATAAATACAGCAATTGCAATAGCTAAAGAATGTGGTATACTCACTGAAGATGGTGTAGCCATAGAAGGACCCACGTTTCGTAACTTGTCTCCACAGCAAATGAAGGATGTCATACCAAGAATTCAGGTTCTATCTATATACTGTCATTTTTGTATATATATATACATACTTCTAAAACGTAAGCTTATGGCCAAAGTGCACTTTAGGTCTCATAACTTTTTCTGAGGTCTCAATTTGGTCCCATAACTTTTTTTGTTGCACTTTTGGTCCCATATCTTTTGCTCAAGTTGCAGATTGTTTAGTCCCATATTGCACTTTTGATCTCAAATCTATGGTTAGGTTGCAGAATTAGTCTCATATCTTTTGGTCAAGTTACAGAATTTGTCTATATCTTTGAGTCAGGTGCAGAATTAGTCTAGTATCTTTGGGTCGGGTGAGATTGATGGTGACAATTTTTGCAAAGATATGAGACCAATTCTACAACCTGACCCAAAGATATGAGATCAAGATTGATACAGACCAAATCTGCAACTTGAGCAAAAGAAATGGAATCAAAAGTACAACAAAAAATGTTATGGGACCAAATTGAGACTTGAGTAAAAGTTATAGTACCAAAAGTGCATTTTGACCTAAGCTTAATAATGTGTTGTGTCACTTGTGTGCTTAATTAATTATGGTTACAGGTAATGGGACGGTCCTTGCCACTTGACAAACACACATTGGTGACCAATTTGAAGAATATGTTTGGTGAAGTTGTGGCTGTTACTGGTGATGGAACTAATGATGCTCCTGCATTGCGTGAGGCAGATATTGGACTGGCCATGGGCATTGCTGGAACCGAGGTTTCTGTCTTAATTCATTATTCCTTTTTCCCAATTCTATATGCAATTTTCGTTTCTCATACGAGTCTCACGTCGGGTAGTTAGCTGAGTGTAAGATACTATATAAGTCTTTGGGCTCTCCGACTTCAACAGCTAACTTTTAATTAAGATGTGGTACTCCCAAGGGCTTATACTCGTATCAGTTTCCATTTATGTCTAGAATTACTTGCATGCTCAAACAGTCAAACTGTTATTCATAGCGTTTTTTAGACTCATAAGTGATTTATAACAAATTCTAATAATATATGTGATCAATAAATTTTGTATAGGTTGCCAAGGAAAATGCCGATGTCATTATAATGGATGATAACTTCACGACTATTGTGAATGTGACCAAGTGGGGACGTGCAGTATACATAAACATTCAAAAATTTGTGCAGTTTCAGTTGACAGTCAATGTTGTTGCTCTGGTGATTAACTTCGTTTCTGCATGCATAACAGGTTCGCTAGTTTAAAACCTTTTCTTCAAGGCCAAAGTACACTTTAGATCCCAAAATTTTTGTTCAGGTCTCAATTTAGTTCTATAACTTTTTTTGTTGCACTTTTGATCCCACATCTTTGGGTCTAGTTACAGAATTAGTTTCATATCTTTTGATCAGGTTGCATAGTTGGTATCATATCTTTGAGTCAGGTGTAGAATTAGGTGAGACTAACAGTGAAACTTTTTACAAAGATACGAGACCAATTCTGTAACCTGATCAAAAAATATGAACTAAAAGTGATACGTATCAAATCTGCAACCTGAACCAAAAGTGCAACAAAAAATGTTATGAGACCAAATTGAGACCTCAGCAAAAGTATACGTACCGTTAGATAAGTTTCAAGGAAGAGAAATAATATGTAGTTTTGTTTCTTACTTTCAGGATCTGCTCCACTAACAGCTGTACAATTGTTGTGGGTGAACCTGATTATGGACACATTGGGTGCATTGGCTTTGGCCACTGAGCCACCTAATGATGGACTTATGAAAAGGTCACCAGTGGCAAGGGGAGCAAGCTTCATCACCAAAATCATGTGGAGGAACATCATTGGTCAAAGTTTATATCAATTACTTGTCCTTGCTATTCTTAATTTTGACGGCAAGAGGCTACTCACAATTACAGGTTCAGATGCAACAAATGTGCTCAACACTTTGATATTCAACTCCTTTGTATTTTGCCAGGTATTGCATATATATATATGTCACACTCTCATTCATTGAGAGTTGAGACTTTTATTATAAGAGGCGAAATAAATGGCTCAGATATTAAGTAATAGGGTATATGGAAGATTTCAAATTGATCTCTTATCTTTCATTCGTGTATTGGTCTTTCCTTCACCAGGTCTTCAACGAGATTAACAGCCGAGACATGGAAAAAATAAACGTATTCAGAGGCATTTTTGAGGGGTGGATATTTTTAGGGATAATTTTGTCTACAGTGGCATTTCAAGTAATCATAGTTGAGTTCCTAGGCCCTTTTGCCAGCACAGTGCCTTTAAACTGGCGATTCTGGCTACTCAGTGTCCTAATTGGAGCACTAAGCATGCCAATATCTGCAATTCTCAAGTGCATCCCAGTTGAAAGAAATACAACTAGGCACCATGATGGTTACGAGGAACTGCCTTCTGGTCCCGAGTTGGCATGAAATGTAAAATATTAAAGATGAAATTGACCGTAAAAAAGATTGGGGACGATAAAATTAGTGTAAAGTTTGAGGATCAAAAAGATACTTTTGCCTTAAATGTTTGTTTCGTTTTTATAAGAAGTTCGGATAACAAATATTCAAAATTGTGCCTAAGTTTTTGTCCATACCATTTGTGTGTGCATCATGTACGTGTGTGTTATTGGGAAAGAATAATCTTGTGAGAAATTTGGATAAAATTGCCAGACCTCTAAACAAAGTGCAATGTGTCTTAATTCTTTCATTTATGAGACCTATTATGCAATATTACAACGAATGTAATATGTACATACAACATTAGAGCAATGATGCAAACTACACATATAAGGAACTAGGGGGCGTTTGATACACGGATTATTTTTTTTAATCTCGGGGATCACATTCCCAGGAATGTGATTCCCATGACCAGGATTATAAGAATGTCTGTTTGAATAAGTTAAAATAATCTTAGAATTAT
The DNA here is from genome assembly GCA_003254925.1 of Chamaecrista fasciculata. Taxonomy (NCBI): domain Eukaryota; kingdom Viridiplantae; phylum Streptophyta; class Magnoliopsida; order Fabales; family Fabaceae; genus Chamaecrista; species Chamaecrista fasciculata. The sequence continues at coordinate 51,332 of QANZ01053196.1, read as the reverse complement.
TTTACAATATTCCCAGGAATGTTACAATCTTATGTTTGGTTCAACTTTGATATTCCTGGGAATGTTTAATACAAATATGCCCTTGACTTTTTATTCTCAACCAACCAATAGTTTATCAAATGTAGAAATTCTTCAAAAAAATTCATGAGAAAAATATTATATCATAAAGAAATAATTATATCATAATTAAAATTTTTAAATAACATTAATAGATTCATGAGAAAAATACTATTTCATAACACAATGTCCATAATTCTCAACATAATAAAATTGTTTAAAAAAGTCTCACTCAACAAAGAGTTGTAAAATGACAACCGGGGTTTATAGAGAAAGAATTAATTAATTAGAGGAAATTTATTATGGATAATAAAGTAATTTTGGACGGGAAAATAATCCCATGTCATGGGATTAGACTAATCCCACCCCCTAAGGTGGGATTAGAAAATAGTTATTTTATGAAATTATCTTATTCCTGGGAATACAATTTTCCGGGACTAATTTTCCAATCCGCGTACCAAACGCGGGATTACTCTAGTCCGGAGCTCATAATCCCGAGACTATATTTTCAATCCGTGTACCAAACGCCCTCCTTGGGTTGGGGTGAATGTAAAAAGAATATTGTTCATCTAAACCTCCTAAACACGACTATAATATATATTGACATAACAACAACTGCAGCATCTTTTCCACTGCTGAATAAGTTTCCCTTATTTAATTTCAACCAAAGAGAAAAGACTATTTAACTTCTTATGAAACAACAGCTTGTAAAACAAATTAAGGTAATTCCACAGAGTTTTTTTATTCCTCTCAGTTCATATCTTTTGTAATTTCAAGATGAAATTTTGGTATGCATACCCCAACATTGTAGCTGAAATTATTAAGTGGGGAAATTACAACAACCAACGAGCCAAAAATCTGTGAAAAACCAAAAGAAAAAAATTATTTGGGATTCCACAAAAGGAAAAAAAAGAAACTCTGATATATATAACACAATCCTATTGGGCCAAGATGGGTCTTAGTGTATACTTCCTATGATTCATTCTCTTGCTTTACGCCTTGTTGGGCCGTCCGGCTCTTTGGCTTTTGGGCCTCGGGCCCTTCTTATTCACCAAAAAAAATTAAATTAAATACTTTTTAAAGATATGAGTGAAAATATCATTTTTAATCTTATTTTATTTTATTTTTTAAACTTTTTCATTTCGTTTATATCATTATTTTTTAAATGTATAATATCTCATTTTTTTCTCTCTGTCACTTCATTTATTAAAATATAGGTAAAAATAATATTGGTACTCTTAAAGTATAGAGTTAGTTTCAGTTGTACTTCTAAAGTTTTTTAAGTCAATAGTATCCACAAAGTATGAGATTAGTTTCAATTGTATCTCAAAAATTTTTCTATTAATTATACCTCAAATCTTTTATTTTTTGTGTCAATTGCACCCCTAAATTGACGGTACAATTGACTCAAATGTTAAATATTAGAGGAGCAATTGACTCAAAAAAAATTTGGGGTACAATTAAAACTGACATCATACTTTAGGAATACCAAAAGTACTCTTACCTAAAATATATATGGGAGAAAAATTATTTACCTAAGTTATTTAGTTAAAAAAGAGTTCTAAAAATTAGACAAAATAACATTTTCAATTAATGATAAAATAAATGAGAATATTTAAAAACTAAATCAAAATAGAAAAATCAAATGACTAAAACAAAATATAATCTATAACTTAAAGATCGAAATAAAATTTTAACTTACGGCTATTTGATTTTTTTTTAAAAAGAAACTTANAGAAACTTAAAGATATTTGATATTGGATAATGATGACCTTGTATTCTTGTAAACTACTTAGGCTGCAAGGAATACTTTATTATATTTAGTCAAATGTATTTTTTATTACGTAACAGTACATTTCTTAATATAATCAATCAATTAAATACCATTAAATAAGTGTCTTTAAACCCCACCCCAGATAGGCAATAAATAATAGCAGCAGGGAAATCATATAAGCCTTAAAATAGATTTCCTAGTTCCTACCACTAAAATAATACCCTTCCATTTACCACTTATTTACGATTCTGCCACCACAATCCAGGGAATATTTATGATTGATCCATGGCTCTGAATCCACCACGTGGAAAAACATTAAATCAACGGCTCTTAGTGAATCCAAAATGTACCCCACTATAAAGGCGAAACAGGGGATTGTAGCCCAAAAAGTTAGTGGACCCCACTTGGCCTGGAAAGTAGCGGCTGACTGAAAGCAACTAGAGAATCAGATCAGCCTAGTATAGTAGGGGCCCCGCGTGGGCCCCACTTCATCCGTTTATAGAAAAATAAATTAATTATTGGACATATAAAACATGGCAAATTCTTTGAATGCATATAATAACTATGATGCGATATCTTTTTTGTTTTTGGCCAATCACTATGATGCGATATCATAATCATAATAATGTGATATAACTTTTGTTTTTTTCCCAAAAAAAATTATATAAATTTTAAAGTAATTTATTATTGAGAAAAACCATTTTTCTAATCAATTATAACTGAAATCATATTACTACTTATATATAATGTCTAAATATCGTAAACTAATTTATAAAACATTATTAAATTAATTTTGGCCTTTAAAGTTTAAAGTTTAAACCTGACCTTCTCTAAAAAAAAACACTCTTAATTTAGTAATTTTATTTATAAAGAATTAAAATATATAATTTAAATTTTAAAATATAAAATAAATATATTTATTAGTTTTTTAATGAATTAAATAATTTATTATTTTTATTTGGGTAAATTACACTTTGGTACTCTATTTTGTGGACAAATTCACTATGGTACCCTATTCTTTCAAAAGTGACGCTTTGGTACCATGTTCTTTGTAGCGTTAACATTTTAGTAGCTTGTTCTTTCAAAAGTGATATTTTGATATCTTGTTCTTTACACCATTAACACTTTACTATTCTGTTTTATGGGTCGATTTCACTTTGGTACCTTGTTATTTCACGATTTGTTATCCTATTCTATCCTCTTTAGAGTACCAAAGTGTTAACAGTGCAAAGAACATGGTACTAAAATGTCACTTTTAAAGAACAGAGTACCAAAATGTTAACAGTGCAAAGAACAAACAAAGTGTCACTTTTAAAAGAACAGTGTATCAAAGTGAAATCGATCCATAGAATAGAGTACCAAAGTGTAATTTACCATTTATATTTTTAGTAATTAGTGAATATATTATTTTAATCTTTTAATTTAATTTTTTAAAGATTAAATTAGTAACTCAATTTATTTTTTTAGAAATTGAATTGTTTGAGGTTGATTATTGAATTACTATTTTGCCCCACACAGGACCCGCTTTTTACGAGTCACATGCTCAAGGCGTGTGCGTTTACATTAGGAGCAAGTTCGTCACTTTCTGTGGCAGCTTTTTGAGTGTAGTGAGTGACTCCAACAAAACAATTCTCACAGTTTTTCTTTCGCATTCTCTCTTCTGGTCTCGCCTCCTTCCTTCTCCTTCTTCTTCCTCTGATAAGATTTTTTTTCTCTTTCTTTAACTGAATTTCTTCGAATTCGAAACCCTAGACACTCACATTCTCGTTGTTTTCACTGCAATTCATCTCGCGAAGGTATTCTCGTTTCCGCTTCCACTCCTTGAGGTACTACTACCTACATTTCAATCCACGCATTGTTCTGTTCGATTCCCATATGAGGCTCGTTTTTCATTTGTCTCTGCGTCTTCTATCGACGTCCGAGGCCAGAGTTTTTGCTGCTTGTCTGGTTTTTCTTTTTCTTTTTCTACTAGAAAAGCTCAGTTCCTCAATGTCTCTTTGTAAGCTGCTCCTTTTCCTTTTGGTCTTCCGTAGAAGTGGCCTCGTGTCGAGAGTTGTTGTCGTCTTTAGTGGTTATGGTCGATGGAGTGACAATAATTGCTAATGTTTCCTTAATTAATGGTCGTAAGCGTGGTTGGTAGAATAGTAATTGTGAGTCATTTCAGGTTTTCAGAACAACTTTTCTGTGCCAAATTTTATTATGCTGCAATACTGTGTTATTGGCAGTAGTAGTAGTGTTCTTGGACAGTTCCTTGTGATTTTACTGAAGTTGCTAATCTGACTTCCTTCTTTCCTCTCATTATTTGGTTGCTTTTCTCCTCACCTTTCCTGGGTTCTGTATTGGAGGTGCGTTGGTTGAGGGGGTTTGATGTCACGAGTCACACCGAGACTTCACTAAGGATGGTGGATTATAAGTTCTCATCTAATGGAATAGTCTTTTTGAGTTCGGCTGTCTGACTCGTTTATTAAGCGGGAGAACTCCTCAACTCATAACATCTCTAGTGTTTTTTGCGGTGTTGAGACTCGTTTTTATTCTATTATTTTCGTTTCACTCATCTCTTATCTTGAGAGAATATGATTTTTTATAAAAGAAATTTTTTGTATTTTCTTAGGTTTTTATCAGTCGTCTCTCTTTAGGGTGGACTTGCATGGTTTTCTCCTTGATATGCGATCACAATGTTAGCATCTCTTATTGGCGAATAGTTAAATCTCAGGGGCATTCCCATTGGCATCTTCATGAAGTCTTTACAATTTGTTTAACAAACTGAAATATAACGTACTTTATTGTTTCATTTTCAATTCAGGATATAACTGTAATCCATGGCTTGGGATCTATGGAGTTCAACATATGATCAAGGTTTCCTATTTCTTTTATATCTTCTCTGTGTTTAATTTGCATACGACCAATGGTTCTATATAAATAACTAACTTTCTGGGTTGCGGGAAGACTTCTTATTCATGATGGTTTGCATCTAATCTGTTGGTCTCAGCTATGCATGAGCGTGATTACTCAGAGTATTTTGGATGGCAATGTGACTTTTACTTTGGTTGCGGCCAAGGTATATTACCTTATTCCTTTAACCTGTATATGTTTGGTCCTTATTTGACATGTCTTTATATCACTCTCTCTTAATTATAACAGTTATTCTTCTTTTCTTTTCTTTTTTAATCTTTCAAGATGTGATAGAGGAAGATGCCTTGAATGAGAAATCTTGTGTTCAGGTTTTAAGCAACTTGATAAGAAAGGCAGATGTTGAAATTGAAGAACTTGAAAAGGATCTCTTATCCCTGCAGAATGAATTGGCCAGTGCTGAACATCAAAATTGGCCTGAAACTTGCTGTAGTGCTTTGACTGAGAAAATCAACTGGCTTGATGTCTCGATAAGGAGTTTGAAGAATGATCAAGCTGATAATACTGAGATTCAGCTACTATTACAAAAAGATACTATTGAGACTCTTGATGAAATAGTGAAGGCTACTCAAACAGATTACTGTCAAGATACATGTGGCCAGGTTTGAATTTTGAAAATTCTTTCCTTTCTCAGGTTTTTTTATTTCCCGATCCCTTTTACTGGTTTATGAGATGCAATTTTTCCTTTAAAAATGAATAAAATTCTGATATTGACTCATTTTGCCGTCAATGTTATGGCTTTCTATCGTCTTGTTATGCTGCTTTAATCAGATGTGGCACAGTTTTTCTTTTGCAAAATTATTTGTTTCATGATTTTGTGTTGCTTAGGCCTTCATAAGGATCTTTCATGTTGAAAAAATTGGTTCTTAACTCTGCAGATCTGTATGTGATGAGAGAAGGAATGAAGGATATAGGACCCTTTGAGGTTGGGGACTTGGGGCTGAATTAGACTTTATAAGCTTAGCCTATAAACACCCTGCCCCCAAGAAGAAAAAAAGAATGGAACAAGGAGGGAAAAACGAATTTCATGTTATTTTATGATTTTCTTAGCAAATCAATGCGAGGTGTTCCTGTTCCCACTAGATCAGCAAGGACATTCTCATTTTTTAAATTTCTAGCTATTGACTTTTTCCTTTAAATGTTTCAATGCTCTTCTATATATCAACCCTAAAGACATCTCTGCTATATTTAATTTGACATTCAGAATTTAACTATGTAGTATTTGGTTCCCATATTACTGATTGGTGTTTTATGTTTCTTCATTTGAAGCAGCCTCCTGATGTGAACCTCTCTAAACATGCTGTAGACGAAGAGTCTAGCAATATAAATTCGAATATACTCAAAAAGGAGGAACAAAATGAAGTCCATGCAGAAAATAACATAAGCTCAAAACTCCATGTGGATCTGCACATAAAGAGATCAGATGGTCCGGTGAAGATAGAGGTTGGGAAAGCTATGTGTTATATGGTTTTTGTTAAAATAAGCCTGTATTTTCTCTTCCTGCATGTTTCAATTCTTACATTTTGGAACTTGTGAATGTACTTTAGACATGTTCTCGTGAAATAATTGATTACTGTACCAAAATTACGTTCCTTTTACTTTCTCAGTCACCTATGCAATTTTAGACCTACGTAGACCTGTATGAATGAACTGATTGCTTAGTGCTTGTGTACTAGTTGTGCTTGCAGTGTATGATAAAAATATTAATTGATCATATTTTTTTACAATATTGCTTCTTTAGCTTACATTGATCCTCAATGCAGTGACTAAATATGAGTTATATGGATATATATAGTGGACATTAGTCAATAATATTTGCATTGTAGATTGAGGATTGGCTGTAAAGATTTATGTGCTCATATGTTGTATGATCGTTGGCATAATAACTGAACATGATTTTATGCCTGTCCATGTATCCTGCTAGTGCAAGTTATTATATACAGTTTTCAAACATCGTTCATTAATTTACGGCCAATGTTGACACTTGAGTGTAACAATGAACAGACTGTGAATACTATTGTCGAAGATTCCAACCCAGGTTCCCTGGAACTTGCAGCTGGCCATCCTCGGGAGGAGATAATATTGGCTGTCCATTGTTCAGGTGGTAATGAAGAGGAAGAAACAAAGGAACATATTTTTGCTTCTGAAGACAGGTTATTAAATGAAAATGTTTTGGTGTGTCCAGAGGAGAAAAGATGTAATCCAGAAGCAGAGAAGGTTCAAGCAGCACAACTCTTCTCTCACTTCCTTCTGTCCTGTAATTTTTTATTGTGTTTCAATGTGAGAAAGTATAGAATATACTGTTCGTTATCCTTTCACGTTGCAATTGATTGAGCTACAGTTGTTTATGGATTTGTTATCAACAATAAAGTCGAGTCCATGGTCCCTTGTTATATGATTGCACTGCAAGTGATAAGGCTTCATGAGCTTGGACTAGTTATATTGCTTTTGTGTAAAGAGAAAGGGGTATTTTAAACTATGACTTGAAGTAAGAACATTTTGGTCTTTGGGCAGTGGCCAGAAATACTATTGGAAGTCTATATAAATATATACTGTAATGTCATAAAATAAAATTTTAAAAGATGTAATTTTGAGATATAGAGGTTGCATAATGTTTTCTCATTTCTTCTATTTAGATAATCATTGAAAGAGAGACAAAGTGTTGCTTTTAGTGCCAAGTTTCAGTCTTGTTTTTCATAGTATTATGATATTATTGCTGAAGCCCATCTGACATTTAGCTCATGATAGCAAGTAACGATTACAAGTTGAGCACTCTTATTTTTCTTCATATTCAAATATTGATATCATGCACCTCCTTATAGATGCCTTAAAAGGTACTACTAACTCGTCCATTTTGAAGAAACTGTCAATTATTCCGTATGCGACAGTGTTCAGAGACAATTCTATGCTGGCAGCCTGTGTTGGTCTCTTACTCTGCTTTTAGCTTGCAATGCTAGTCTGTATTGTTTTATTTTTATTTTGCTTTTGGGGTATACCCCAATGTTCCATATCTACTGTTTGTAGGGTTATTTATTTCATTTTAGGTTATATTTCAGTTTAATGTCCCACTTAATCCCTTGAACATTTGAGACTGGATTCCCTCTGTATATTCATCTAACCCAGAGGACCTGCATAGATTTTGACACTGTTTATTCTTTTAAGGAACTGCAAATTGTTGTGAGAAGTGACATGGGGGCTATTATCTGTGTACCTGACCCTTATGATGGAACGAGTCTCCTCGGAACCTCAGATATGGATGAAATCTTAAATTCGTTTTCTTCTGAAGGCAAGGGAAATATTCTGAATGAAGCCAAGGTGCAAAAATTTCCTCTTGTTCCACTTCTAATCAATTTAGCTCGTTCGATTCCTTTCAGTCTATTTTGAGCTTAGGGCATTTTCTTAAATTTTGCAGCACGAAGCAAATGTCAAAGACGTAGCAGCAGATGCTTTTGGACTTGATTCCAAATTACTTGCCTTACAAGGTACGGAGAGTGAAAGTTCTGATTTAGATCAAAAGCTATGTGATTTTGCTCCAAAAACTGCTAGAAGAGATTGCAAGAAAGATTTCAGGTTTGCTCCAATTCAAACTTTGGACCCTATGAATTTACCTTCATATAACGAGTGCCAGAGAGAAACCCATCTTCAACTTGTTACTACTCAAGCGTCATGTCTTGCTGATCCTGTGTTATGCTCCTCAAAAGGAAGGAGCAGGAAAAACTCTCTGGCTGTAATGAATACTCAAAGTCCTACACTTATTCATGCCAAAAATTCTGTGTTGAATTCAGTGTTAGAGATGCAAACGTTTACTGGGTCACAGCTAACAGATGAAGGGAAATCAGCACCACTTTGCCTCCAGCCAGTTAGGCTAAAGAATCAGAGAAAGAGGAAATTGGATTCAGATTTCTTTGTTGCTGGAGAAGCAGGTAATAGTTCTATGGATGTTACTTCAAATTCATCCTTGAAAACCACATCCAAGAGGCGACGGAAGTCCGGATCCAGCATTGATGGTGCGAATTTGGATGAGACGCTGAGCAGGAAAGTTACTAAACGACCAATGCAGGATGGCCAGCAGGACACTGAACAATATGCTATTGTTCCTTTTGATAGCAATTTCTCAGAATTACAAAAGAGAAGAAATGTTTCAAAGTTTCCAGTCACCCCAGAAATACTTAGTTCATTTGTTAAGACAGAGGTTGCAATGGAAATAGGAAACCATGAGACCTCAGCGTTGCATCCTGTTAGCTTGCAAAGCTTGAATATGCATAAATTGAGGGCCATTGCAAAGCATTACAATATGAAACAATATCACAAACTTAAAAAAGCACCATTGGTACGACAATTAGAGGAACATTTAGCTCACTGTCTCGGTAGCTGCTGAATCGATGTCGGTTTGATGGTTGATGTTGATAACACATTCCTACTGTGTTTTTTTATTTTGGGGTTTTGGCATTGTCTAGGTCCTCCGTGGTGTTTGATTGTGTTTCAAACTAGAATTAGGTAGTTACATGAAATCATAGGGTAATCCACAAAGTACAGAGAGAATATTAGCTATAGGAGCAGTATGTAAATGAAAGGAAGTATAGACGTTTCTTCCTTGTTTTTTTGGGTATTCCTTGCTGATGAGTCTTTGTGATCAGAAAGAGATAGTCTTCAACTTCTAAAGTGAAATTCATGTTATTGAGATCCATTATGATGATAAAATCCCAAGGGTGCAAACATTCAAGACAAGGGCAAGAGCTTTCCAGTATAATAGTATATACATATATTTGTCATTTTTTTTTGGGACATATATTGTCAGATGACCAAATAGTACATTTACGCAGACATTTAAGCACAACACCGGTAGCAACTTTTTTTGGGTTGGTCAGACAGGACCATCTAGCAAACGTTATTGGTTTCCTTAGACATGTACACGTGGGGCCGAGTTATCTTCCCTGACGAATCGAGTTCAGCCCAGGAAAAAAGTAATTGAAGTTTTAGACTTACAATATATATATATATATTATTATGACTTTGGAATGTTCCAATAGTATGTTCCTAAAATTATATATTATCAGTGATTTCAAAACTGGACTGGCCGGTTCAACTGGTTGAACCGGACACCAGACCGGTCCGAGTCACACCAGAATTGGTCAAACAAAGAATTGGTTAAATCCGACTAAACTGGTTGAACCGTTCTAATTTTTTTTTTTTGCCTTTTTTTATAATTGTGGGTAAAATGTTAGAGAATGTTGATTATGGACCAAAATTTGATAGAGAAAGTAATGATAAAATGTCACTTGATGACATTATATTGATGAATATTATATAAATTGACTATATTTATACTATTAGAATTAAAAATTTATCATTTTTAAGTTTATTTTTTATTTTTAATTTATTTATTTGTCATTGGTCCGACTCCAATTGAACCCCAATTAAACCATTGTATATTAACTCCTACTTCAACCTGTTAAATGTCTTGTTCGATTTTTAAAACTTTGTATATTATATTTTATTTAATATTTTTGAAGAGTAATGAAAGATTGTAAAATAAATCATTTCTCACAATTTTATTATCTTAATATTAAAAAATAAAATAACTTCCTGCAACTTTATTTTTTATATTTTAGAATAAAAATAGACTGATTTATTGTTGTTAATAAAAGGTATGTGTAAGTGCGTGAGACTATTAGCGTCGCCGTGATACGAGTGATGACTGATGAGTCCAAGTCTGGAAAATAATTTTAAAGCAAAGAAAGCTGGGAAACGAAGATAGCAGATACGATACTCAAAAACAAGTGTGTGATCAGTGAATATAATTTACTGCTTATAACGCAAAAATAATGAGACTAGTAAGAATAATCTAATCTGTACAAAAACCCATCTAAGTGGGGTCGGATGGATGTATCTATGATGACATATTTAAAACTATCATTATGCACAAACTAGGATTAGGATATACATACAGCTTAGCTAGCTAGCTTCTTCGCCTGTCTTGTGTTGCCTCAATCAAAAAATGGATCCGGGAAAAATGGAACCATAGTTATTAGTCCATCAAATCCAACGGAGGCAACCAAGCAATCTCCCTCAGAAAAAGCAAAGCAATCCAATGATTACCACTTTCAGGTGTCATACCCTGTTTCTACATTAGAATCTCCATTACTAAAATCACGTGGTAGTGGATATTGGGTCTGCTCTTGGAATACAGTAGTAGTAGATATACCACCAAAAGTGTCTTCAAACTTCTCATCCCCCACCTTCTTCGCCTTCTTAAGCCTTTTGGGTTTCTGGCTCGGTGAATCTGTGTTTTCATTAACATTATACAACTCACCACTAAATTCATCCATTTTCTGGGGTTTCTTGGCCCTTGATGCAGTTGGCTTGTTGGAGGCAACTTTTCTCTGCAAATATACATTATTTGTCAACCAAACGGAATAACCTAGCAAATGAGAAAACTACCAAAGTAAATTTAAGCTGTTTCGTCATATATCAACTAGAAATGTGACCTTTTTACTATTTGACTTTGATCCCTCAGGGTCAAGAGAAATATCATTATCTGTTCCCTGTGCTCCAGAGTTCGTTACATCTTCGAAAGATGCAACACCGTCTTCATTTACGCGAATACCCTTCATAGATTTTCTTTTTTGCTTATTATCCTTTCCCTGTAAGTGTAAGCCGAGATGAAATATAATGAGAAATACTCTAAAGATTGATTTGAGTATTCTAGAGCTTATATTGCAGGTCAAAGATATTTAACATACTGTAATTTTTAACAAGGTCTGAGTAACCAGATTCACAACTAACCTGGAGAGGAATTTCCTTTAATTTCTGCTCCAACTGCACATCGTCCAGTAGCAAAGATACAACATCCTCAGGAGCTAAAAGATCACCAACAGAACCACCAGTCATGACAAGATTCTGTACGGTGCTTTTTTGACTTGCTCTAAGAAGAATCTTTTCTTCAACTGTCTCTTTACATATAAGTCGGTAAACAGTAACCTTCAGGATTTCAAAAAAAATTAAAATCAGTTATGAACAACAACAATAAACTGGGCATTATCATACATCCAAAAGGCAAGATAACAGCGGCCATGTGTGCAAGCAAGGAAAACATGAAGCAGTATTTTAAAGCCTAGGCTAGATTGTAACCTTATGAACTTGTTGGATCATGAGTTAATTAGTTCCACGTGATATAAGAAGTATATGAAAATAATTAATAATAATTTTAAATAGTAATAATAAATCAAATAATGTAATATTTTTTATAATAAAGTTGCTGATATAAATTTACTGTTATGTCATGTTTCATTTATACTGAAAAATAAAAATTAAAATCACAAAAAGCTTAATAAATTTTTTTCCTCCAATATTTTTTTTGCATAGAACTATATGATTGATCGAGTCACCCAGAAGGCCAGAACCAGACAACTGGTGAATTCCTCACTGGTCCAGTTTGAGTATTTGCTGAATATCAAAATTAGAGTACTGTAGTATGATAAAGTAATAATCACATGCATGACACCCGTGCAGATGAGGAAAGGGGGAGAGAGAGAGAGAGAGAGAGAGAGAGAGAGAGAGAGAGAGAGAGAGAGAGATGGAACCAACATCTCTGGTCTGACCGAGACGATGAGCTCTATCCATTGCCTGTTGATCTAATGTTGGATTCCAATCACTCTCATAAAAAATTACTGTGTCAGCAGCTGTCAAGTTGATACCCAACCCACCAGCTCTTGTACTCAGTAAGAACACAAAGATATCATTCCTGCAACAATAGAATTACAAATACCATAAGCAACTTCATAAAGAAGTAATGTATTCAGTAATCTCGCCACTCGCCAGGGTAGTGTATCACTACATGATGACAAGACATTACCTATGCTGGAAGTCTCTCACCATGTCTCTACGATCCTGAATGGCTGATGATCCATCAAGTCTAAAATATCTATATTTTCTATAGTTCATATAGTCCTGCAAGTTGCATTAAAATAACAGTCAGCATCAAAACAAATCAAGAAAAGTTGAATGACAAGTTGATAACCACCGAGAAAAGTACAATATTATGCTGCCCATATAGGTAGTTCCCCAACATGATAGGGACTGTTGCCATCTACAAATAACTGATCTTACTACTCCAAAATTAGATTCAACTAATTTCGTTGCTTTAGTTAAAAGAATTGTAGCTCATGGATCTCCCACACCAACAGTACACCAAAAAAGAAGATATTGGGTAGTAATTGAACTCACACCTCAACGGTTCCATTTCACTATAACATGAAACCAGAGACTTTTATAAATGATAATCACTATCAAAAGGCCTAACAATGTTATAACTATAGCAGTACCTCAAGAATATTCAGCATCTTGGTCATCTGAGCAAACAAGAGGACACGATGATTTTCAGCCCGCAAGCGTTTCAACAATATATCAAGTGTTTGAAGCTTCCCAGAGTCCTGTATGAAAATTGACAGAAAATAATTTTAATCAAAAAGAGAGATGGGGAGGGGGGGAGTCGCTCAATAAAGGATAAAAAACAGTTACAGAAGCAATTGCAACACACTTACAGTAAGCAACTTTGCTGGGTCAAAATTTTGCATAGGGGGTGAAGAACCTAAAATTTTATAGGTCAACTGAAGAGCAGGCTGTGCAACTGGTAGTTCTGAATCAATCTCTTGAATTAAATGGTGAGGAGGACCATCCGGCTTTCTAGGTCCATTAAACTCAGATGTACGTGCAAATCCCACAAACAACCTCTTAACCCAAGGGTCATGTAATTCTTCAATTATTTTATAAGAAAAATCACGATCTGAGCAGTGGGCACCAATCTAATAGAAAAGAAGGAAGCAGACAAATATTAATGATCAGTTCATGAAAAAAAAAAAAAAAAA
>QANZ01053196.1:21338-37713 GCA_003254925.1 Chamaecrista fasciculata | reverse complement strand
AAAAAAAAAAAAAAAAAAAAAAAAAAAAGAGCCTGAAGATTATATAAATAAAACATACTGGGGGAGCTCTAGTCCGGGGGATATATGAGTATGCTGAGTGAAGAAGCCTTGCATTTGATAAAATCCTATCCTGGTATGGGACAACCAAGGCTTCAAAAGGGGCATGGCTGGGGCCAGTTGCAAATTTTCTTTGAAAAATCTTAGTCTCAGATCTTGTTGGCACCAATAACATTCGTATAACAGCTCTCACTTTTCCTTTTTCAAGGTAACTGCATTCAGGATCATCATCTATAGTCTCTGTTACAAGATCTGCAACTTCACTGATCAAATTCTGTTCCCATTTCACCATAGAAAATAGTAGTTGCTCCATAAAAGAACCAGTTGCTAAAAACGTGACTTCCTGTGGAGACATATCCATCAAATGGGTAAAACCAAAAGTTCCACTTTTAACACATAATCCACTTGATTTATTCCCTTCAGAGAAGATAGATCGAAAAATATTGTCTGGGCTATAAATATTGAAAAGTCTCTGGAAAGCTTCTCTGGTCACACCACGAGTATCACCTGAACTGAGCATTTTAGAACCATGGATGATTTCTTGATGGACAAGTTTTGGTATCTAGAAAAAGGAGGAGGAAATATTAACTAAAAGAAAAAGAAGAAATCACTAAAATGATGAAATATAGACACCTCATAAGTAGTTTTAATATGGCAACCAAATAAAAGAGAGAGAGAGAACAAGTAAAAAATGGGCCAGATCATTGATTAACCATATATGTAAGGAAAACTTGAAAAGCTTAACGATTTTAAAAACACAAGTTATCTTTTAAGATAAAAATGAGAAGAAAATGACAAGAGGGTTCATGTAACTTGCAGTTTACTAGTAACTTGGATATGGAAATAGAAACCACATAATGAGATAAGGCCTACTTATGTGGCAAATGAGGATAACTAAGCATCCATTTAAAATTAGCTCACTGATCAGATGTGCACGAAAGATTAGTTGTTAAGATTCAGGTCACGTATGAAGTGCATCTAATTATTGAGCAAAAAGCCATGACCATGAACAAAAGTTCAACACAAAATCATCATGAGAGATTAGAGTTTAACTTGACATAGCATAAAAATACTTTCTATTCTCTTTCTCTTCCCTCCTTCATCCTTCTTAAACATAAATCAACAGTAATCTACGTTACAAACACAACTTTCCGAAGACATAATCAATTAAACTACATGCACTAATCTTTAGTAACGGTGCCATAAGATCCTCAATGAACTTGATCTTATTATCTCAAGAAAAATCCTGATGCATAGAATGAACTTTTCCTTTGACTCTGCTACAGACATGCAGTGATACTATGTACTGTACACATAAAGTTAAGATTCCAAAGGTTTCATGTATTCAGATCGGAACAATGACTCCTACAATAAAGATGGAAATTGATGTTTGACTTTCTGAAAGTTAGCAAGATTGCAACCAACAAAAATCTTTACGCATTGAGTAATTTATGTATTAAGTAAAATTAAAACTTAAGGATGATAGCACCAAACATGCCGTCATAGTATCATTCTTTTGTTTTAAAATTAAGGAACAGTGTAAAGGAAAAGGGAAACTGAAAAGGAAGAAGGGGAAGAAAGGATTATAAGATATAGAGCTCCAGTACATTAGATAAACTTTAAGAAAATACCTTGTATGATATGGGATTGTGACCTCCAGAGTAGTATACATCCTCCAACTCCCCAAATGGAGCAGGTGGAAGTGAATTTGGAATCTCTCCAAAGTTAAAGTATGTGGTTCCCTCACTCCTCTCAAACAACTCCGGATGGTTGCAAACCTACCACATTTGAAGAGAATTATTGATCATAGAAAATAAACCGAAAGAGGGATTTCAAAATATACCAATTAATGCAAAAAAAAAAAAAAAAATAAAAATCTAGGATCCCCCCACCCCCCAAAAAAAGAGAGAGAAAAATCTATAGTATGAACATGCTACCTTTCTTAGTTGAATAACAATGTTCATTAAATTCAGAATTCTCTTCTCATTAAGCTGTCCACGATTACTATCAAACAACTCCGCAAGAGATATCTTATTCTTGATTGCTTGATAGAAAGCTTGCTGCCGAGAACTCAACTTGCAATGCACTGTAACCTCTGTTTTCGTAGTCAGCTCAGATATTACATCTTTTTTAACTCGCCGCAACATGAAAGGCTTTAAAATCGAATGCTGTAAAGTGAAGAGACCAAAAAGTCACAAGGTTTCAAAAGATAAATGTTTAGAAACGCTTTAACAAAAAGTAGCTCAGACACAGAATCAACAATATGAATAAATACAGGACATGCTAAATGTAAAATCTGATGCAATTCAAACTCTTCCATCACATAGATTATGCACTAGGGCCTAATATATGCCCCACACTTTTTTATTAAGGAAACAATGAAAATATTTAAACAATTTCAACCATCTGCTTACTATTAATATCAAAGAAAGAAAAACCTACCAGTCTGTTAAGTTGGTGCTCATTCAAAGTACCTCCATGTTCTGCATGGTTCTCAATTCTGGCACGTGATAGGTAATAAAAGGATGTTAGCTGTATTTAAATTGTCTATACAATGGACTTGTAATGTATAAAAGTCATACCCTTTTGAAAACCATTCGTTAAACTGCTCATGACTATCAAATAAAGTAGGCATAATAAAATGCAGAAGAGCCCACAACTCTGCCATGTTATTCTGAATTGGGGTACCAGTCAGCAGCAGGCGATTACGACAATTAAAACTTAGGAGTGTCTTCCATCGTATACTGTCAAATAAAAAAATAATATCACAAACAAGAATAATATCAAATGAATTTTAAAGCAAGTAATCAAAACACATTTGATGATATAATTTTGAATATATTATTCACCACATGAGAAACCAATAAATAATAAAATATACTCTTCCAAAATGCACTACCAAATGAAACAAGTAATCAGATTTTTTTTTCCCAACAAGTATTCAGAAGGAAATTTACAATATATGCCATTCACCCAAGCACCTCAGTTTCAGAGAATATATCAGAACCTGCTTGCACTTTTAATTGCCTGGGCTTCATCTAACACCATGTACTGCCATTTCACACGCCGGAAATACTTCTCGTCAGATACTAATAGCTGGTAGCTTGTGATGAGAATGTGGAATTTAGCTTCCCTGGAAAACAAGAGAATATTAACCATAGTAATCAAAGAGATTAAAAAAAACATGAATGAATTACACAGAGGATTGGCTATATGACAGGACAGGGCCAGAATGTAGTTTAAATCAGTCAACCTCCCATCACAACTTCCAAACTTAGAAGTTAAGAAGATGCCTATCTAGGGATATGAACAGTGCATAGATACTCTCCAACCCCTCACCTTAATTCAATAAGCATCTGGAAACAACACTAATCTCACCATGGAATACTACTGCCAATCAATTAAGTCCCCCACCCCCCCCAAAAAAAAAAAAGCAAAAGCAAAACAAAAAATGTCACTAGATTTTGGCACAAAAACTCAAAATTGAATGCCAAATTTCATCTTTTTCTAATTAAGAAAACTTCAAACCAAATGAGAGCTTGTCTGATTTCAGTCATCATCTGGCTCCTCTGTCCCAATAAAAAAAAAAATCAATAAGGTATAAGATAAATAAAAGGGATAATATAGCAAAACTGGCCGCAGATATGATTCTTCTAATGGGAACAGAATCTTTGCTTAGCTTATATCTTCTTCCTTTCTGAAGTACACTAGCTGAGTCTCTAAGGAGCTCATTGTATCCCTATAATCTATTTTTTAAGTAACTACTATACTGAGACTCCCCTTCCTGAGGCAGGTAATGTAGAATATGTAACCAGTTAAAACAATCCACCCATTTTGCACCTTTTTTTTATCAAGTTCACCTTACAAACTTAATTCATAACATTAGTTACACAAACTCCTTCAGATTTTCAAAAGAAAAAAAAAAGCCATGCAAGCAATTAAATAGTTTCATCAGTTAGTCCCATTTTTCGTGAATCACTGTCAAACTCATAGGTAACTTCTCCAGCATCACGAATGCAAGCAATAAGGCTGACTGCATTCATGCACCAAGGCTATCACAAATGAACAATCCCGTCAAGTTTAGTAATTGTTGATAAAATGTGTATCCATTTTTCACAAAAGATCCAACATCTATGTCTGTGAATATAACGATAAATCACCAAAACTGAAGATTACCTACGATAGAGATCCTTTGGGTTAATACTCCTCCTAAGTATTGTCCGCTCCTGAAGCCCACCCCAATAAGGAAGCACTTTCATATCTGGGCAGAACCGCTCAAGTTCCTCATTCCAATTGTTCAATACGGATGCAGGTGCAACAACCAAAAATGGTCCCCAAATATTCTTCTCCTGCATGGGACAATATTGTTAAATTAAAGTAACCAAAATGATCAAAACCACCTAGGTTGAATAGTTACCTCAGCTAAATGGGCTAAAAAAGCCATGGCCTGGATCGTCTTTCCAAGTCCCATTTCATCAGCAAGTATACCATTCAGACCCTGCTCATAACAATTAACTAGCCACTGAAGACCTTTTAGCTGATATTCTTTAAGACACCCTCTAAACAATTCTGGAGTTCGAACTGTAGATGCCACTGGCATGGTTGAGCTGCAATATAACAACAGACAATTTAGCCTGAACTCATACGTTATTGCTAAATATCATAATCACCAATGCTATCCAGATGAATATTTACATGAGAACATGCAATATACATCTCCATGGACATGTACTTATATGTGTCTGTGCGCCAAAAAGTGGGAGACAAAGAGAGAGAACTCACGGGGTTTGTAAATCAATATTACTAGCTCCTGCAACTTCCTGTGAAAGTGCATCATCTTCACCAGCCTTACGGAACCTCAAGCATTCATTGTCAAAAGCACTGGTCAACTTTTTCTGCCTTGAGACTGCTTCTTGAGCAGCCTTCAAAGCTTCCTTCTTCAATTCAGCCTCTTCAGGATCTTCTTCCTCACCAGGCCCAGCATCTGAAGGGCCAAGCAACGCATCTTGATCATCTCCTTTTTCATCTACTGTAGGCAAAGCCTCAGAAGATAGCAAGTTTGACTTGTTCTGCATAAAGTGACTATATAGCTCAGTTTGCTGTATAAGGAAATTAAGCCTTTGCTGCTGCCTCTTTGCTTCTCGAAGCTCCTGTTCACGCCTCAAAGCCTCAGCAGCTTCTTTCTCCTCTTTTTTCCTCACTTCTGCCTACAAGGAATGAAAATCACTACTAAAAGCAAATCCAGGTCCGATGTACTGGTGAAACTTACAAAAGCATGACAATTTTCAAATCTAAAATTAAAATCCCAATCACAGATTATCAGGATCTGTGCCCACCACATAGACCACACTTTTAGCATTACAGTCGAGAAGGTGCAATAACTAATCAACCCATTCTTCTTATCTGAGTCTAATCACCTACCTCACCAAACATCCCTCGAACACCATATATATTACACTCACAAGTTTTAGGTGTTCACAATGTCACCTATCAACAAGCGTAGAATTACTTTCAAGCGGAAAGGAGGATCCCAAGGATTACAGGCATGATTGCATTCCACTAAACTTTCAACATTATCACATACAAAGAAGCTTCTTAGAAGCCATAGTCTTTTAGTTTTAATTTTAAATAACCAACCTAATAATCAGTAAACAACAGCAAGAGAATTGAAAAGTACCATCTCCTTATCTACTCTTTTCCAGAACAGCAACATGTCTCTTGCTAGTTTCCGGGTGCGAATGGGTGCACTCTTCATCAGTTTAAGTGATCTACTCACCTTCATTCTAACCTGAAAGAGAATTATATTCGTATAAGTAATGCGAAATAAAACAGATGAAAATTAAGCAGAGGGGGGAAACAGAACATGCCTCTCTTTGACAGTTCTCAGAGAACCTCTTGGCATCAACAAGTTGCTTTCGATGGAAAGCAGTAAAAATTCTGTGATGCTTTGGTATGTCTCTTCTTACAATATTTACCCAGACCTTCCCAATTCTGTCCATTTCCTCCTTCTCAATCAAAGAAGGGTCTTTCTTTACTTTCTGCTTCTTAGGTAGGCTTCGTTCAATTATCTGCAGCAATGAAGAGACCAGGGTTAATGATAAAGAGGGAGAGAGAGTAAGAAAAGTTTCCCATCTTATCATACCAACCTATACATACCTCATATGTGTCACCTTTCTCCAAAACCTTTACATAATAAACCTGCAATACACCACCCTCAGACAAAATAGATCGTTTTATACTTCCTGCAGCTCCCTCTGGGATGGACGAATTCAAACCAACATCAGATACTTTCAAACTAAATTGATGGGCTGAATTAGAAGCTGACATGGCCTTTAGCCGTGCCTGAAGTGATTCATATTGGGAAAAGGTTTCCCCCATCCCTGCACGGTTTCTAGTCCCAAGCCTCTTATCAGAAGCCATCATTGCAGCCAAGGACCCCAAATCCACGGTGCTTCTTAAGTAAAATTCCTCCACCCGGATATCTGAGAAACTTGGAAGATTCAGCATAGCGGCTAACTTATCATAAGTAGGAGGAATTTTGTAAGTAACACCATCCCCAATATCTAAAGAAGCTGGTTCATAGATAGTTCTGCAAGAAGTTAAAAACAATAATAGTAAGGTTCAGTTAACCTAAAAAACATTTCATTATTCAAATCCTACATTTTCAAGGAAAAGGGACAGAGAAGGAAAACCTATCAGGGCCATACTGCTGTGCGAAATCTCCATCACGGTAGCTTATAGGTTTTTGAGAACTGGTATCATTTGGCCACTCAGATGTGGTCTCCACAGCATGTAATCCTCCTCTGTGCTCAACCCCTGACTTCCGAGCTTTCAACCCTATATTTTTAAGAAGTGGAGCACCAACTCGATTTTGGGCAGGACTAGATGAGGTATCTTTATACCTCCTCTTGTATTTCTGAATATGTTCCCCAAGCATTGATCGGTATCGCTCCTCCGTCATGTGTGTCCCATAGAAATTACCCTTGTCTTCGTCGTCACTGTTTTGAGACCACTTTCTCTTCTTCAACAAATTTACCTCCCTTCCACGCATATTTCCATTACTGTGGTTTGCAATTGCCCCACCTATTAAAGGAAGTGTCCCAAGGATAGAGGGTACATATTTAAATGAGTTCAAGTTCTTGTTTCCCAAAATTCATCCACCAGTTATACAGTAAACTAAACTTCTACAATAGAACTATCATTCACAAGCATAAACATCCAAGTAGGTATAGAATCTTTGAAGCCAACAAAAAAAAAGGGTAATGCCTACCTTGGCTATCTCTGCTCTCATCCTGACTACTATTCCCATAATAATCAAAATCATCATCTTGTTGTGGAAGTTGAAAATTCATCAAAGACTACAAAACAATGCAACAAGAGAGACAAAAAATAAAGAGCCATAATAAATTTGTGTAAAACAAAGCTTTAGAAAGTGAAAAAAAAAAACTAACAATAATTAAAATTAATATACAAGCTCATTATACGAAAACTGTATAACCCACCAAAAGCACAAAAAAAAAAACTCCAGTAATAGGAACCAGGAAAGACAATTCAAGAAAGAGACGCATGGAAGACGATAATTCAAAAGCAAATATAGAAGCCGGAAGAGAATAGGTAAGGCCGAGAGCGACAAACCTCGAGATTGAAGAGACTAGAGTAAGAGAGCGAGTCCTTGGGTTGCCTTCTGTGATCCATGTGGAATCAATCGACTACAATGTGAAGGTAAACCTGAAGCGAAGAAACCCTAATTCTGGAAAGAGGCATGGAGGAAGAGATCGGCAGAAAGAGAAAGAGAAAGAGAATGAGAAGAAGCTTAGCCCTAAAAGGAGTATGGAGGAAGAGAAAGGAAGGGAAAGAAGGTGCGTAGGATAAGGTGGGTAGGAAGGGGAAAGAGAAGCGTCGTAGACGCAGGCGGTGCACGAAGCATCAAAGTGTGCTAACGTGCACTGGATGGGTGACATAACGTTAACGTGCGCGCTACCAATGCAATGGTATTTTCAACTTGTTAAGAATTTGCCGCATCAGAGACAAACGGTATTTTGAGAGGACACACAGAGGCACGTGAAGAGGCCTTTCTTCACTTCTCTTATATAAAAAAAAAGGCTAAAGTGAAATTTTAGTCCCATGGCTTTTTTTTGTTATAATTTTGGTCCCATAATTTTAGCAAAGGTCTCAATCTGGTCCCATAACTTTTTTGTTGCAATTTTGGTCCCATAACTTTTGAAAACGTCTCATCGTTGGTCCCAAGCTGATTTCCATCCATTATATGCCGTTAAATCCATTTCACTCATATTTGTCACGTCAATACGTCATCATTCAACTCAGTATATCAAATCATCTTTATCGGCAGAAAAAATATGGAAATCAGTTTGGGATCAACGGTAGGACATTTTTAGAAGTTATGGGACTAAAATTGCAACACAAAAGGTTATGAGACCAAATTGTGACCTTTGCCAAAGTTATGGGACCAAAATTACAATAACAAAAATTATGAAACTAAATTGAGACCTTTAACAAAGTTATAAGACCAAAAGTACACTTCTTATAAGAAACAACTCTACTCTTGATTTTTCTTTTCCCTTTTATCCAAACACACTCAAATTTCTATCGTTACCTTAGTTGCTATAATCATTCATACAGGTACTTCGTATTTTTTTTGTAACAACAAAAAAAAAGGTACTTCGTATTATTATATCTTTTAAATTTAAATTTTAATTTTTAAATATTCATTGCATGTGTTATAAAATTTGTTACTTGGCACTTGGCAGCTGGTAAACATTATTCTTGAATTACGGCGTGATATTCTTTATTTTTTCGTTAAATAGTCTGATATAATCTTACCAAATAAATAAATAGTCTGATATTTTTTTTGGTTAAAAACTAAGCAGTATTCTCCTTTTAGCAGTTGGAAACTAGCTCTCTTTGAAGTGTATAATCATCCAAGTAGATTTTATCTTTACCAAACAGTTTTTTTTATGCACATAGTCCAATTTGAACTAAAGATATCATATTTAAGTAACTCAATTATCTATCAAATATGCTATTGTTAGTAATCTGATATGGTTCTTTTCTTTTTATCAACAGGAAAACTAATCTGATATAATTTCATCAGAGTCTTATATATTTTTTAGAAACACACACATAATATTAATTGGTGAACTCTATGTCTTAAGAAATATATAAATATTTTTAGATAAAGTAATTACTAAATAAATTATAGTATTAGTATTAAATAATATATATATTATTCTTATTAAATTATAAAATATCAAAAAAATAAATAATAAGAAATTACTTAATTTTATAAATATTTTTACTATTTTTGTTTCATTCTATATTTTATGTTAATATAAATTTGTAAGTGAGTAAAGATTATAACAACAATCAAAGTATTTTCTTACTGGATGGAGTTCATTATATAAACCAATTGACGTCAACGTGTTCGATCCACATTCTCATCATTGATTCATATTTATAAGAGATTTGATAGAATTTTTACGAACATCAATCCTCTATAGTGTACTACAAATGAAGTGCTGAAAAAAAAAATAGAGAGATAAAGTGACAAAAGTATGGATCTACTAACACTTTATTTTTCTAACTGTTTATTTCTCTCTGATTTCCACTGAATGTCAACCACCTAACGCAACCTTTCTCTTTATGGCCTTCGGATCACACGCACAAAGTTAAGTGGCTAAAGATTAAATATGATGTAAATTAATTAGGAATGATAATGAGTAGAATACTCAATCTGTATTCTAATAGTAATATACATAAGATAATATATCTTAATTTAAAAATTTAATATACTCAATCTATGTTATAAGTTATCAAGTGAAATATTGAATACTCTAATTACCTTTTCATTTTATACAAATATATGATAGTTGGAACAATATTTATACTCATCTAATATCTAATAATTTTTTATTTGCATTACTCATATCTTATTCAATATTTAATATTTGTCAAATACTAAGTATTTTTTATAGATAGGTTAATGAATATCTTAGATAACTATCTAATCCTCAAATCTAATATAGTAGGTTATAAATTTGGAAGAAAATAAATATTCAGTGAAGAAGCTTAACATGTGACCAAAACTATTTCTTACTGATAATTTCAAGGCTCAAATTTTACTCTTTCTCCCCCCAAAAAAAAAATCAAGATACACCTTCTCAAGTGGAAGTGAATCATCTGTAATATTCTATTTATAAAGTGTAGTATATTTACACTATAGAGGATTTAAATCCTAATCAAGTTTACCAATAAATAAATCTTGAATATCCAAGATTATTCACATAATTTATGGGCTGAAATGCATAAATATATATATATATATATATTATCAAAAAGTTAATTTTAAAATTTGATTAAAGACTCTTACATGTCATTTTTTTTTTAAAAAAAGGAACTTTATTTAAAATTTAAATTATTTTGAAATCGTCTCATTATATTTGGTGTTAAATAAAATTACAATTTAATTACTATTACATTTTTTTGTGAGTGAAAATTTAAGTGAGGGAATGACGCCCTAATCTAAGGGTAGGACAGGCCTTCGAATTCAAAGAACTGCTATAACATTTAATAGTAACAAAGAAACAAAAAATTATTGATTTTCTAAAGGAAAAAATCAAACAAAATGAAGGTGTTTACACAAAATTTTAGTTTATAGTCTTTCAAAATTCAAAATTCGATATCTTTGGTATATTATGTCATAATATTTTAAATATTATGGTATGTGATGCTCTGGTATAAGATGTATAATTTTTATAATAGCAATAAATTATTTAAAGTGTTCCATAGCTATTTGATTTTTTATATTTTTTCGGTAAGATTTTTTTTTTATTCAAACAATGAATTGTTTATTAAATTTTTATATCGACATTTTAAGATATTAGTTAAGAAATATAAGAAATTTATTAAATTCATGTGATATCATATGGTATGGAGAAGGAAAAGTGAACTCTTCACCAAAAAAAAACAAAAAAGTGAACTCTTGAAACGAAACGTGGGGCCTACTATACGTGTTTTGACTTTGACGCGCTTATGACTTTCCTTGCTCTTATATAATCTTGATTCTTGAACAAGGCTAGCGGATTCTGAAATCCGAATAGTAAACAAAACCCATCCGTCTTATCATGTCTAACTATCCAAACAAACCCGGATCCGGATCCGGTTACGGTTACAATTACGGCGCGCCGCCGTCGACCCAACCCTACGGTTCGGCTCCGCCGTACTCCGCCAACCCCTACGGCGCCGCGCCGCCACCACCACCGCCACATGGCCAAGGCAATCCCTACGCTCCGGTATCCGCTCCTTACGCTTCTCCCTACGAAGCATCTACCGGTCATCAGAAACCACCCAAAGATCAATACCAATCCCACGGCGCCGCCGCCGCCGGAGGAGGAGGTAGCTACCCGCCGTCGTCGGCGCATCCGTACGGAAACCCTTTCGCGTCGCTGGTGCCGTCGGCGTTTCCTCCGGGGACAGATCCGAATGTGATAGCGTGCTTCCAAATGGCGGACCAAGACGGAAGTGGATTGATCGACGACAAGGAGATGCAGATGGCTTTGTCTTCCTATAATCAGAGCTTTAGCTTGAGGACTGTTCATCTTCTCATGTATCACTTTACTAACACCAACACCAGGAAGATTGGTACTCTTTTTCGATAAACTTCTATCTTTGCTTTTTTTTTTTTAGAAATTAATTGATTTCGGAATGAAATTCGGGCGGGGAAAATTCATTTTCGTTCGAAGACGAGAAGTTTCTCCGCTTTATTGTGCTGAATTGCGCGGTGTCGCCGCCTAGGGTTCACCGGACGAGACGTCCGGCGATAGATGTCGGTGGGTCTCCGTTCGGACACGTGGCGGTTGCGTTGGCTTCTTTTTTTTGGATCATGAGTCATTAAATTGAATCTAAATGACCATAATGCCCCTTTTTGGATTGGGCTATGGTACTACTTAACTATAAATTTTACGCGGGACTTGGTAGATAATGTAAGAGTAAACTAACAATTAGGTCATGAAAGATCACTAAGCTGACAACTCGGTCTTTGAAAGATTGAAATGTATAATTTAGTCCTTGAAAGATCAAAATAGTATACTAATTAGTTCTTTTTATGGACTAAATAGTATACCGTTTTAATCTTTCGGGGACTAAAAGGTATATTTTTTTTATCTTTCAGAGACTAAATTGTATATTTTAATCTTTCAGGGATTGAGTTTTCAGCTCGATAATCTTTCAGGATCAAATTGTTAGTTTACTCATAATTTAACTATTTCTCAAGGTTAGGTTTGACTTTTGTTGGGTTTGTTCGTGTACGGCCGGCCCCTCTATAACACTGGTAGAACTGGAATCCACGCGTTATTTTCTACTACTAGTTTTTTTTTTTTTTGGTTGGCTGCTACTAGTTTTTTAATTTAGAATATGCATGTGTTTTTCTTTTAAAAGTTAAAAAGAGACACCATTATTAATTTATTATCCTTTCGTTCCCTTTAAAAGATAACCCTTTTCCTGATCAGTGAGTGGGTGTTAAGTAGACAGAATGTCTTTTAAAGAGAGTGAATGAATATACGCGTCTCTCAACCTAATTATTCTTTAAATAATGTAAAGTAATAATGTAACATCAAGCAGCAGTTAAATACTAAAATAGTTTTCACCCAAAAAAACTTAAATAGTTCACATTTGTACTATTTGTAAATTTTAATGTTAATTATGTCAAAGTCAACCATATGAGAAGCCCATATAGCACAAGACCTTTTCCTGTAGGAAACAGTTTTAGCTTAAAATAAGCCAAATGCAGTAATCAGAAAGCAATCCCAAAGTGACCCAGCTGGTCATTGTTTTTGTGCATGCATCTCATGAAACGAGGCATCATCCTTTATTGAGCTTTTTACTTATCTGACCTTTGGAATTCGTTGACCCAATGACCCTTTAATGCAGGACCCAAGGAATTCACTTCTTTATTTTACAGCCTTCAGAATTGGAGGGTACTACTTACTATTCTGATAATCTCAATTTCACAATTTTCATACTCCCTTCTTTTTGCACCTATTCTGACTTGGTGTTGTTTGCGTCAGTCTATTTTCGAGAGATTTGATAAGGATAGGAGTGGCAAAATCGATTCATCTGAGTTGAGGGATGCACTATTGAACATGGGTTTTGCTGTCTCACCAGTGGTATTGGATTTGCTCGTCTCCAAGTTTGACAAAACTGGTGGGAAAAGCAAGGCTATTGAATATGACAACTTCATCGAGTATGGTCTTTGTTTTTTTACTTATTCCGCCATTTTTTGGTTATCTATACCATCGTTGAGAATTATATATATATATGGGATTATTTTGTGCTGATTATTTTATGTTTTTCTTGTTTGGTGATGCAGGTGCTGTCTTACTGTTAAGGTGAGCTCTCAAATCACACTCTATTTTAACTTCATACAAACTTGTTTTTGGTTTTGCCTTGGTATCATTGGACATTTTTAATTGAGGAGTATGTAGATTCACACAATTACACATGGAAAATTTTTGCTTGGTTGTTGTTAATATCCTATTCATCTTGAACGGTGAATAAATAATTTGATGAATAGATTTTGTTAAATATTTTGAAAGGCACCCAAATGCATGATTTAAAGCATTATGCTGCGAGTAAACTCACCCAAAAAAAATAAATCTTTACCCGAGAAATGATTTGGGATTATATCTAATACACTAAACATAATCACCCTGCTCTTATTTCCATATCAATGAATGATACAATCTGTTAATTAAATGGTTTATGTTGATATTAACTTATGGAAGGTTGATGTATTTGTATATCATGAAATAAGATATATGGTCTGACTTGGAATAATGGGAATTGCAGGGACTAACTGAAAAATTCAAGGAGAAGGACACCAACTATTCTGGTTCTGCAACATTCACCTATGAGTCGTTTATGCTGACTGTTCTGCCATTCCTAATTGCTTAGGAAAATACTGGTTTGCCTATGTGTCGTGCGAACGGTGTTTGCTGCAATTGCTTGAGTTTTCTAGACTTTGTACTGTATTTACCGCTTTTCTTTACATTTACCGCTGTTCCTCGTGCTTACATGTTAAGAATTCAAGTGAGTTGATAGTGATTCAGCTTCATCACAATTTGCACCCTAACTTCTGTTTTGTCTATTAGGTTGTCATTATAACACCACCGTTCTTTATTTTCTATGGATATATAAAAATTTAACAAAATTACATAGCATAAATACCATTAATCCATAATATATCTTCACTGCTTACTTATTTGCAAACCAAATTACAACTAATCAAAATGTGAGGAGGTGAAAAAAAGACTAAAGCAGGGGAGAGGATCTGCTACAGTATAGCTCTATGTGAATTATTTCATCTGAGTCATCCATTTGAATGATCTTGTACTTCATCATTAAGATGGACGGCTTAGATGAAGTAATTTACATACTTCATCAGAGCCATATTGCAGCGGATCTGTTTTCCAAAAGCAAATACTTTAGGCTTCATTTGTTATTTTTGCCGAAAAACCAAACTGTTCTTCCATTTAGTTCTTGAGTTGGCCTTGAATTTTCCTCGAATCCCTGTGCAACACCAAAATATAAACTGTAAACTATAAAACACAAAATGCTACTTCAGTAATACTCATGAATTTTGACAGCATCTTAATATTAATATGATTGATCCCCAAGCTTATATTAATTAACTGAAGAAATTCTTGAACAGAAATTAGTTGATGCTTAATCTTAGTATTTTGTTGTAGTAGTACATAAGTAGTTGCTTTACTTACATCATGAACAGCATCTCTTAATGCTCTCACTTGCTCCCTTGAGACTGTCCTCACCTGTAACAGATAAAAACATATATATATATATATATATATAGTAGAAATGCTACAGACACAAGGTATGTGTATAATTTATAAGAACAAAGTAAAAGTTAAGAACCTTGTTTTGTACTGTCCAGACAACACCACTAGTGCATGGTGGAACAGTAAGAGAACCAATATATCTGAAATACTTTCTGCTCCCAAACTTAATGTCTCCTGGGTTAATAATTCCCAGATCTGATTCTCTATTGCCAATCGATTTTATGCGGTTAAACACCTTCCAGAAATTAAGAATAAAATGAGCTCTATGTAATTAGATAAATCTTTACATATTTGTGGTTTGACTTGTGCTATATTCTTTAAATTTGTAATAGTAGACAGGACATGAAATTTTGCAGTTTTATACAGAGATCATTCATGAAACATGCATGTCATATACCCTTGATAGAAGGCGATCAGGGTGGCCATATTTATACAAAATCGCAATAGCAGCTGTCTTCTTATCTGAGGATTCATGAACTAAATGAATCTCCAAGTCAAACCTGCAAGGTGAAAACTGAGTGAGTGTTAAAATATACATTTTAGTTTTTAAATTTGTCCCAGAATTACAATTTAGTCTCAGGATATAGGAAATATACTTTTCAGTCCCGGGATTTCTTATTTAGTCCTCATAAAAAAAAACGTTTCAAGGACTAAATAGTTTACGTTTCTGAAGATTTCAAGGACCAAAAAGTATATTTTCAAAATTTAGGGATTAAATAATATAATTTGGTATAAATTCAGGGTCTAAAAGATAAATTTTCTCTAAATCAAACTTCTATAAAGATTAAAGAGAGGCATAGGCATGAGAATGTTGTTGTTATTGATGTCTTGAAACAAATTAAACCCACCTTGTTCCATTGAAAGTGTGCTCGGAAGGGAAATGCCAATGGCACTGTATAAGATTGTAATAAGTTCCATCAATGTTAATATTCCCTGCATCCCCTTTCCAGTGAATCTGCAAATATCATATCATAGTAGGAAAACATTTCTTACCATTAGTATCATATTAATTAATCACTCTTTCAAACATGAAAAGATATATATATCTATCTATATATATGTATGTTTGTGTATACCATAATGTCATGACCCCTGTTTTTTATAACAGCAGGGGCTGGCTTGTAATTTCTTCGAAGTTTTTCCAAAGGAGGGAAAACCTTGGCTTTGTATTGTGAAAGATCAATTGGAGATTGTGATTTTCCATCCCCACATAGTTTCCATTGCGAGTCAATTCTGCCCCAATTCTTTGGTCCATTTCTTGATCCTTCTTTGTAGCTGAAAGTAGATTCATTATCTGTCCAAATACAACAAAAATTGAAAATCCATTCACAAAATCCACATATTCAAAAGAAAGCAAAAATGTTTAGTTATATAAACCGAGTGGTTGGAGAGAGAGAGAGAGAGAGAGAGAGAGAGAGAGAGAGAGAGAGAGAGAGAGAGAGAGAGAG
>QANZ01053196.1:0-21193 GCA_003254925.1 Chamaecrista fasciculata | reverse complement strand
GACATAGCTAATAACGTTGTTGATGCAGAGACAATTAACAATTGAGATGAACCATAGAGAGCTTCTCTCTCTCTAATCTCTTTATATATATGTAAATCAACCAATCTTCTCCTAAAAAACATACCAATTAACTTTCTTTTTTTGTTTTTTTTTTTATAATAACATACCAATTAACTTTCTTGTTCCAATATTGTTCCAAACTTTCTAATAGTTTTTTTTTTTTTTGGCCAAATCTCTCAAACTGTTAGTGTTAGCTTAGCTCTATAACCTCTTCTCTATCACTTTTCTTCTAAAATTGATTTTTAAGTTTCAATGGGTTTTTAGAAATTATAAATACTAGATCATCACTCAACAGACATATAGTTAATTTTGTTAGCTAAAATTTAGGAGTTTTTTTTTGGCCAGAGCTAAAATTTAGGAGTTGGATGAGTTATTTGGCAGGGAAGTAGTATAATTAACAAATATTTACCAATACAAGATCTTTTAATTCACCAAACTCTAGCCTAATAATTAGTTCAATTCAGTGATTTGTCTTCAAGACTTCAACTCTTAATAATATCTGTTTCGATCATTAAAATGAGAAAAAAGCAGTAACACCTAACAATGCGCATGCATATAAAAAAGTCTTAAACTGAAATACCCCAATTAATTTTGGTTTTAATTTTTTAAAAATCATTTAAAAACTGAACGGCTAGAATTACAGACAGAGATATAACTTACAGCAGAAATTATGTGAGACATTCTCAAACGTATGGAAAAGACATGTCGATTCATTAGAACTTACGACTTAAAAGCCAAGTTTTTAATGTTGATGTTATTATTAATATTATTATTAGCAAGGGCATAATTAGTAAAAACATAATTTCATTTGTACTTTTTGTGCTTTTCTTAGTCTAGTTTACTTTCCAATCGAAGTTTGATAAAATGCCTTACGTGAGATTGCAATATGTGTCTGCCATACTTTCGCAATTCATTGAATATTTGAAAGTGTTACGGCATAATCTTTTGCTTTTTGACTGAAATTTTATTGTGATTATATATATATGAATTTTTTTAAAGTTAATTGTTCATGATTTTTTCAACGAGAGACTTTACATTGTTTTCATTAATATCATTAATCTTACATTATTTTTAACTAAATTGATCATCTAATATTTTAAATAATAATACAATATATCAATAATTTCTTGTGTCATTGCAATTTGCAAGTATATATATATATATATATATATATTTGCTTGAAACACAATTTATTCAAAAGCAAGGCAAAACCAAGCACAGTACAAACAAAAACCCAACAAAATAATCAAATCTCTCCCTAGCATCAATAAGAAAACTAGAAAAAACATCAACTGACAAATGTGGGGTTTTGCAACCCATACAAGAGGACCCATCTTCGTGTCAGACAAATTGACAAGACAATCAACTGTCAAGTTAACGGATTTAGGGATTCAACTAAAAATGCAACCATTTAAATAATTGGAAACATAAAAAAAAGAAATAGATAAAATTAATCATTTGCTCATATTCGTTACCCAATTTTTTTTATTTTATCCTTAATTTGTAATAAATTAAGTTTGTATTCATTATTTTTTTAAAGGAGCTTTAAAGAAATAGTATCACTACATAAATAAAAATGAATGGCTAAAATTTAAAAATGGTCGAATGTTTAAATTGAAAGATAATATATATCTCTAAGTTTATTTTTATTTTATATATTTCAAAAATTGATTTGATTCTAAATGTTTTTATTAAGTCTTTTTTTGTTACAGAATATAATTATATGTCTCATATTTCAAGTTTGAATATAACGATTCTTGAGTTATTAATTTTTTTTTTATTCATTTGAAACTATTAACAAACAAGATCGAATAAAATTATGAAAATGTTCGGCAAAAAAAATAAAAATTCTAAAAATGAATTGCTTAAATTTCATGATCACACTAAGCTAGGGAATTTGACATAATCCTATTAGTGTCTCTAAAGAAAGAGAATCTGATCGTGCA
This sequence comes from Chamaecrista fasciculata, assembly GCA_003254925.1. NCBI lineage: Eukaryota > Viridiplantae > Streptophyta > Magnoliopsida > Fabales > Fabaceae > Chamaecrista > Chamaecrista fasciculata. The sequence continues at coordinate 19,187 of QANZ01053196.1, read as the reverse complement.
TCTCAACGCACTATATTGTGCCATGTCACTTAGTTGTTAAATGAAATGTTGCGTCTCAATTTTTGTTACTTTCATTCGCATTACAAAATACAAATCTTTGCCTTCAACACTCATGACATTCTTTAGGAAATTTTTTTTATCTCCATTTAATTATCCTCTTCTTCAAACTGAGCTATGTGAAATTTTATTTAACATACAAATAAATGAATAATCATAATTTCTACAAAATTCAATCATATTTTTGTTGCATTGAAAATTCAAATTAAATTAAGAAATGTGAAAAGCAACTATATCAATTTTTATTTTTATTTTTATAAATCAGTATATCTAATGCGGGTAAGACGGATATTCTTTTCCTTATCTGACTTATTTCCGTAATGCCAAATCGATCTATTGTTTAGTTGTTGCAATGGCCTTGAATTTTCTTGGAAATCCTGCGTAACACCAAAAGATAAAAGTATAAAACTCACAAATCTGTATTAGGGATTTTGGCATGTGCATGTATTTTTTTAGTTGTTGCGATAAAGATTTAGAAAATAAAATAATTAAGTAAAGGCTGAATCTCAAAAGTATATAATTATAATATAGTAGGTTATATAATATATAGATAGTTGTTTTGCTTACTTGTGGAACAGCTTGTATCATTGGTAACATGTGGTCCTTTTGGACTTTATAGACCTGTAACAGAGAAAGGATACAGACTTTTAAACTTGATAAAGTAATAATGGACTCATATTTTTATTTTGACAATTTGATGAAGTGATAATTCAAATCAAGAAAAAAGGCCAAAGTGTGAATTTGGCTCGTATCTTTGTCCAGGTTTTAAATCAGTCATATATATATTTTTTGTCTCAATTTGATGAAAAGATAATTCAAATTTAACTTCTCAACGAGACAAAAAAAATATAATTTTGGTCCTATATCTTTGGAGACCCGCCACCATCGTCTGTCCTCTACCCCGACCACCACGGTTAGCACACCACCACTATCGGCGAGTTCGACAATGTAGAGGAAGATGTTAATGCTACAAGGTTTTAAAAATGGCCCTCGGTCAAAATCTCATTTCCATTCAAAATGTTATTATTTGTTGCAGAATGGTCCCTTTTCAATCCACTTATCCAAGTCAGTGTCCTAGTCATCATGACATGTCAGATTTAACGGCATAAAATGGACGGGTTTACTCATAGGACTAACGGTGGGAAGTTTTCAAAATATATAGGGACCAAAACTGAGACAAAAAAAGATATAGGACTAATTTGGAATCTAGAGCAAAGTTAGAAGACCAAATCCGCACTTTGACCAAGAACAAAAAAAACAAAGAAAAAGTAAAGAACCTTATTGATTACTGTCCAGACAACACCTTCAGTGCATGGTGGAGTAGTAAGAGAACCAATGTATCTAAAATAATCTCTTCCATCAAGATCACTGTCTCCTGCGTCCAGAAATCCCATATTTCTATCTTTTTTACCAATCGCCTTCGACTCTAAGCGTCCATACACCTACGTATTAGAAAGAAAACACATCAAATTTATATTATGGCTCGGATTAACTCTTAATTTGATGATTATTATGCACAACGAACAAAATCATATCAACAAAGTTCATTATAGAACATTGTCGTTGAAACATGCACATCGATATCATATTCAATTGTTCATACCACTGAAAGCCAAGGATCGGCCACAAAGCTATCATATTCGTACATAACGGCAACAACAGCTATCTTGTCATCTGAGGATTTATGAACTAAATGTTGTTCTACATCATACCTATAAATACAAATTAATTAGTCAACCTTATGTAATAAGGAATATATTTAAGGAAAAATTCTCCTATATTTGTTGATGTCAAAGGCTCAATTTGATCCTAAATGTATGTAATAATTTTTATTTTGATTATTTACAAAAGGTTTATATTAGTCTTAAATATTGATAAAATATTTCATTTTGATCTTAAATTATTGAATGTGAACATATTTCTCTAGTTTCAAGTTCGAATGTGACAAATTCAAAGCTATGTGTTGCTTTTGAAGAATATTTTCTCTATCCAGTTAGTGTTGTCAGCAAATGTGGTCAACATGTAAATCTGAACTCATCACATTCAAACTTGAAACGAGAAAAATATGATTACATTTAATAGTTTAGAATCAAAATGAAATATTTTGCAAACATTTAAGATCAATATGAATCTTTTGAAACATAAAAGATTAAAATAAACATAAAAACGTACATTTAAGATCAAAATGAACCTTTGATCTATTTGTTTGTAAGACTTTTCAATAAACACATAATAAGTGATAAAAATATTATATGCATAGAAAAAGAATATTAAAAAATTTAGGCATAAAAAAAAGAGAATGTTAAAAAAACTATTTTTTTTGCATGACCAAGATCTTATAAATAAAAAAAAACTTATAATAAAAATATAAGATACTTCACTTGAAACTTTTTGGAGTGTAATAACTAATACGAGAATGTTTGATTGCTGTCATTGAATAGTTGATGTTTTAAAATAAACTAAACTCATGCATATATGCATGCATGCACCTTGATCCATTCAAGGTGTGTTCTGAAGGAAAATGCCAATGGCAATTCATGAGTTTGTAAATAGTTCCATTAATGGTAACATCCCCTGCATCCCCCTTCCATTGAATCTGCAAATATAATATATACATATATACATAAATCCTAGAATTAGCAATTAATAATGTAATCACAACATTGTACGATCTCTCTATATATAGAGTTACGAAAGTGGATCTTTTGCAAAGTAAAATGCATTGCACTTTAGAGAGAAAAAATAACAATTAAACTCTTTCTCTCTCTAAATTGTAGTGTATTTATATTATAAGGATCACAAAGTTTTAGAGTTATATACCAATTACCATAACGTCATGACCCCTGTTCTTTAGAACAGCAGGGGCAAGTTTGTAATTTGGTTTAAGGGGTCCCAAGGAAGTGTCATATGTAGCATTTTGTTGTGAAATAGCAATAGGAGATTGGATTTTGCCAGTCCCACAGGCTTTCCATTCTTGGTCAATACTGCTCCAATTTTCAGGTCCATTCTTTGTGCCTTCCTTGAAGCCAAATTTATGTTCCTCAGAAGATGATGATGATGATAAGGGACAGGATGACACAACAAGAACCACCACCACCAAACACAAAGACGAACAAGACAAAGACATTGTTAATAATGTTAATTTAATGTTGTTGAATTGATAATTTGTGACCATATGAATATATACAGAGAGAGAGGGATCTAGGACACAAATCTGTGTCTTTGAGAGTCATCAATACCTAAAATCTCTCCCCAACGCTAATAAGCTATAGCCATGGCAAAGACTTTTTCTTTCTATATACTCTCAAAGTCTCCTTCTTTTTTAACTTCAAATGTATTATAAGTTTATAACTATCCTTAATAATAAATATTGTTTAATTGTTCACTATTGGCATTAGCGCTTTATAATTTCTTTTTCTTCATATCCCAAGCGATTTTTCTTTTCCATGGGTGTTAACATAGTTAACGATTTAAAGTTTCACATTGGACGACTAATTGAAAGATGAAGATCAGTCCAAAAAAAAAAATTTGAAAGATGAAGAGAAATTTATAAATAATATTATTTATATCTAGTTAATTATAAATATTCATATGTAAAAAGTTAGAACCAACAATTAATATTTAAATGTAAAGATATATAAATTTTTATATTTAAAATGGTATACATTTTTTCTCTTAAACTGTATACCATATAATTTTCAACTTCTTCACCCTAAAACTATGTAAAATATTGTAGTTTTGTTAATTATAACATCAAGCGTTTTTTTAGTGAATAAAAACAACTAATAAATATTATGTTAAAAAATACAAACAAGTGTTTGGTATAGTGGTTGGCAAACTACACCTTATGGAGAGAATTTGAGTTCGATTCCTAGAGTTCACATTATTGGGAGGGTCCAACCGTTTCGTCTCTGAGGTTCGAATGAGATTAATCTTCGATTAAACTGTTATACGACTAGACAAGAAAACCATAATTTAACCGAAAGAAAAAAAAAGGATTATGTTAAAAAATACAATATGTCGTGCTAAGAGAGAAAGTATCACCAATCTTCTGTTTATACATAGCATTACCAAAGACAAATTTACAAACTTGAAAAAATCCTAGCAAGAGAGTGAGGATTCAAAAAATAATAAAAGTGGATTCAAAAAGAAAAAAAAAAAAAAAACCAGACAACACATTAATATTTAATAAATAAAAGATATTATATCACAAGAACATGATTAATTTGAAACAAATTATCTATTCACAGAACCATCTTAATTTTTTAAAATATATTAGACCAGAATAAAAAGTATGATATATATATATATACTAGGGGCTTTGCATGCCCTAACGGGCACGCAAATATATATGTAAAATAAATAAGGGACTAAATTGTTAACTTAGTAAAGAAAGAGAGATCAAATAGTAAATTTTCTCTTATTTTTAATTTCATAGACTATAGTTTTAAACATGGACGATCAGAAAGGGTGGAGCTATATAATATAAGATAAAGGGTAAATTACAAAATAGGGTCCTGTGGTTTGGCCCTGTTTCAAATAGGGTACATGTGGTTTGAAAAGTTTCAAATTGGGGTCTGAGGTTAACTCCGTTTGCAAAATAGGGTCTAGGTGGTTTTGACCGTCAAAAAACTAACGGTGCACGTGATAATTTGCCTAACAATCTCAGGGTCTTTAGTTAAAATACTATTTTAAGACCCTAACTATTTTTAAGCAACGCAAAAATAGTATTTTAAAATAGTATTTTAACATGACGACGTAAGAAATAAAGATTCAAATGCAAAAAAATTAATAGTTAGGGTCTTAAAATAGTATTTTAACTAAAGACCCTGAGATTGTTAGGCAAATTATCACGTGCACCGTTAATTTTTTGACGGTCAAAACCACCTAGACCCTATTTTGCAAACGGAGTTAACCTCAGGCCCCAATTTGAAACTTTTCAAACCACATGTACCCTATCTGAAATAGGGCCAAACCACAAGACCCTATTTTGTAATTTACCCTAAGATATATATATATATATATTTAAAACCAATTTTTAAATATGAAAATTGAAGTGAATTATGGGCCGAGGGTAGCATTGGTATTAAGAAATCTTTATTTGGTTGGATTAGGATTTAGGAATAGCCGGGTTGGGAGTAAGGAGTCCTCATTCCCAAACAAGAGCGAAAGAAAGAAAGCCTGAGAGTGAGTGTAACAATCTAATCTATCTAGGGTTTAAGTGTATCAGTGTTTGGCCTTGAAAGCTGCCTCTTGCTGTGTGTGTGTGTGTCCATGGCGAACTACGACCTAACCCCACGGATCGCGCCGAACCTAGATCGTCACCTCGTCTTCCCTCTTCTCGAGTTCCTCCAAGAACGCCAATTGTACGAGAATGACCAGATCCTCAAGGCCAAGATCGAGCTCCTTAACAAAACCAACATGGTCGACTATGCCATGGACATCCACAAGAGCCTCTACCACACCGAAGATGTTCCTCAGGGTATTTTCCTTCTCCTTCCCTGTTTCTCTCCATACTATATATATATATATTACTGATGCCAATTTCCGAATTTCTGCTTAGACATGATCGACATGAGGGCCGAGGTCGTGGCTAGGCTCAAGGCGCTGGAGGAGGCCGCCGCACCGCTGGTTGCGTTTCTTCAGAACGCCAGTGCTGTCCAGGATTTGAAGGCTGACAAGCAGTATAATCTTCAGATGCTCAATGATAAATATCAGGTTTAATTACTTCTCCTTTTCAATTTTGTTGTTTTGGGATTCCAAGTTTGCCATACCATAGTTAGCGGATCGATTGAATTTTGATAGTTACTTATTTTCGTTGTTTATGTGAATTTCTAAGCAAATCTTAGAATTAGGTTGTGGGTTTATCAAAGACATTTACTGGTTTTTTGAGGCTTGATTGTCGAGTTTATTTATGGCATTGTGCAATGTTTGGTAGTTTGGATGGACCGGCCTGGATATACTGGTAGTTAAAATTTTTCACTTGTGTGATGGGCGGTGCTATGGTTCTGTAGAAGCTACGTCTTATGGTTAGGGGCTTAAATCTGTTGTGTTTATAGATAACAAAACATTTGATTTTGCTTTAGTGCATTGCATACCTAGGAGAGACTGAATTGATATTTCTTCCTTTAAGTGCCGTTGTGACTTCGTATGTATAAGTTACAATATTCCCAATTTAAACTGTGATTGTCGCATAGTAGCATCTTCATGTTCTTTGACATTGTTGCTTTTTAATTTCTAAGAATCTGGCTCTCTCTTGCCCTTTTGGAATTTTGAATTTTCTTATGTTTGAGTTTTGACACCTTAAATGATACTATCACTTTAACAGATTGGTCCTGAGCAAATAGAGGCGCTATATCAGTATGCAAAATTTCAGTTTGAGTGTGGAAACTACTCTGGTGCTGCCGATTATCTTTACCAATACAGGGCTTTGTGCACAAATAGTGAAAGGAGTCTAAGTGCTTTATGGGGAAAGCTAGCCGCTGAGGTATTGATGCAAAACTGGGACATTGCCTTGGAAGAGCTGAATCGATTGAAGGAAATAATTGACTCAAAGGTTCATTTTGTCTGTTGATCTTTGAATAATGGCGCATTTATTTTTGGAGTAATTCTATTAAACCTAGTCTTATGTGTGTTGATTTTTATTGCAGAGTTTCACATCACCTATGAATCAGGTGCAAAACAGAATATGGTTGATGCATTGGAGTCTCTTTATCTTTTTCAACCATGACAATGGAAGAACACAGATTATCGATCTGTTTAATCAGGACAAGTATGCCTACTGTACTGAGCTCTCCTTTCCTTGTTTGTCTTCATTTATTCATAGATATTTCAAACTACTCATTTCCCTTTCCAGTTCTTACTATACTGAACGTATTCTATCTCTTTTTGGGTCACTTTTTTTGCTTGCTTTTCTTGGCCATAGTATTTGTAATATTGACTCACCTAACCTAAAGTGAGGCATCTTTTCCAGGTATCTAAATGCTATTCAAACTAGTGCTCCGCACCTGTTGCGATACTTGGCCACAGCATTCATTGTCAACAAACGCAGGAGGCCTCAGTTCAAAGATTTCATTAAAGTTATTCAACAAGAGCAGCATTCATATAAAGACCCCATCACTGAATTTTTGGCTTGTGTTTATGTTAACTATGATTTTGACGGGGCGCAAAAGAAGATGAGGGAGTGTGAAGAAGTAAGTGTCCTCTCTGCTGACTAGTAAATATGTCCTTTCGGAGCACCATGTACCATGTTTATGATTTGTCTTTATGCATCTAAATTATTACTTTTGAAGAGCTCCGTAATTTGTTGGGTGTAAACATGTTTGCCATTTCAACAATGATAGGTGATTCTCAATGATCCCTTCCTTGGTAAACAAGTTGAAGAAAGCAACTTTTCTACAGTTCCGTTAAGGGATGAGTTCCTTGAAAATGCCAGGCTGTTTATCTTTGAGACATACTGCAGAATACACCAGCGGATTGACATGGGGTATAAAGACGCTCTCTGATATCCAATTTTATATTTCAGTTGATACTTTTCTGGTGGATTTGTTTTCAATCATTCATCGTTGGGAACATAGTTTAGAATTGTGTGCTTTTGCTTCCATATTTTCTTTCCATGCATCACAGCAAAATTTATACATGGAATTTAACGTCCCTATTGCTGGTGTCTTTAACAGAGTTCTTGCTGAGAAGTTAAATTTGAATTATGAGGAAGCTGAGAGATGGATTGTGAACCTCATCCGTAGCTCCAAGCTTGATGCCAGAATCGACTCAAAAACTGGAACTGTTGTAATGGAACCCAATCATCCTAACGTGTAAGTAACATTGAGTGCTGAATCGATAGATATAATGCTTTATTGCTTTGCTTCCTGTTGTATTATGTAATTTTAACACTGCCTTTCGTGGTCCACTTTTCCTTTCCTGTTACCTTTATCAAATTTTCCCTCTTTTCTTGACACATACTTATTGAAAGATCACATATTTCCAGGTATGAGCAACTAATTGACCATACTAAGGCACTTTCTGGGCGCACTTACAAGTTAGTCGGCCAACTTCTGGAGCATGCACAACCACAGGCAACTCGATGAGAATGGCCGCCCAGAGCTGTGTGGAGATTGTTTACTTATGTTTTTAAGATACCTCGATTTTGTTTTGGATTTAGAAGTTTAGGGCCTTTATCACCGCAGGGTAGCTTTCTTATGCCAAGGGGCAATGATTTATCTTTTGCCCTAAATATTTGCCTCATACATTGAACATTGAACTAATATTTTTTCTTCAGCCAAAGTTTTGCTCATGTTTTTTCTTTGCCCGACTTTCCTCATCTTTTTTTTTTTTAATACAAAGCCATGAATGCTGATTGATATGTGCTGAATATTAGTGAATTTTAATCAATTTGTCAATAAGGGAATTGCATGCGTGAAATAATTTCTGATCCCAACTTTAGATATGCAATTAATTACCTATGTTAAACGTATATTGATGTTATTTGATCTCTATAGTTTCTTCCGTGAGTGTTATAATTCAGATATGTCCTTAGTCCTAGCGTTTACACTTTACTGAAGTGCAGGCCAAAATCCCAGTGATTTTTCATTTTTTCAATTCACATATCTGAAAACCGAACCCTCAAGTGGCATACAAACATGAAACACCCATACTTTCGGGGCTTCCAGCTACTGCTTAATCCTTCTTCTCTTACATTATTTATGGATTGCGAAAGTATGGTAGACATATAGTGCACTTGTTCAATCTTCGCTGGGTAGAGGCGAAAAGAGCAATATGAATCGAAGGAAAAGTAAACCTAATCCTGGTGTAAATGGGGAGAAAGTGAACAAGTTTTGTTCGAGTTAAAACTAGAAAGAGATTCTTGTACTGACTTTTCTTTCTCGAGTTCCTAAAGCACAAAATCAGTAAATAAAAGGACATTTTGAGATCATGATAAAGGCTTAAAGAGGGTTTTTGGTTTTGAAGTTATGAATTATTAGCATTTCTGAGTGGAGGTAGAGGGTATAGGGTTTTGAAAGATTCTATGACCTGGAGCAAGAATCGCCAATGGGTCATACTGTGATTTTCTTCGTAGCATCACTTGCCATCTTCTTCTCCCAAAGTGCCCTTCCCATTCCTCTCTCTTACTGTAATGTGCAAGATATTGCTTCACTCCCAGCTTTCCACGCTCGCACATTTCGACGATCCTCCTGTTTCGCCTTTCAATCTTTTCTAAGCTCTCTTTCCCTTCCGAAACTGGCAATGCAGACGAAAGCAATCCCACCAGGTAGAACACTTCTTCATCTGGAGTCACCAAAGATGTTCTATTATTCCACCTGTTTCAACACACAACTCAGTTTTACTCATTTAATTCTCACATGTTTCATATATTAAAATCGCTTGCTATTGCTACCTTGATTGGTTCACAGGGTATATGAGAATCGGACCATTTCTTGTATCCACGATCATTTTGTCCAACACCTCATGTGCAAACTCATCGATTCTGCTTCTAGGTATCTGAAGATTGAGCCAAGGATGCGGAACTTCCCACAACCCTTTTGCTCTTAGCTTCATCTCATTAATATGCACTCTGTCCAGGAAATCCACGTAAGATACTTCTGAGAAGAAGAGTGTGGATGGGATAAAGCTCAGATCTGACAATAGTTGCTCAACACTCTGCATTTCAATCGGATAAACACATATATAACAGTTTTATTCACAACGCTATTGTTTTGAAAGATGCTTCTTCTTGGCTTGCCTTACCTCATTCATGGCTTCAGTTTCATCTGGGTTGAAATACTTTGCTACCTCAAGACAGTACAATGTCCTCCCATCTGAATTAAACTGGCTAGCTTGAAGTGGGTCTTTGGGGTTGAATAATGACCTCCAGTTATCGAGGATGCCACTTCTATTTTTGATTACAAATCCTTCAATGTAATCAAATGTATTCTCAAGTGATATCAAGTACTCTTGATCCCTTGAAAACATGGAGAATTCAGAGTACAGCGCTCTGATCCATTTCACCTTCCAAAAGCAAACCAAGGATTATTCATAAACTGGTTTTTTTGGGGGGATTAGTCTCTCAAGGAACATGAATGTATTGTACACTTACCTTCTTCGGTGCTGGTTCAAGAGAAATTCTAGCTCTGGTGATGATGCCAAATTGACCAAGCCCTCCAAGAACACCATAGAAAAGGTCGGCATTTTGGTTCTCTGAGCAGGTAACCACCTCTCCTTTTCCTACAGCAAAAACATTTTGCACACCAGAATAATGTTAAAAGTCTGAAGTGAGTCTCATATAAAAACAAGGCCAAAGTGCAAATTTGGTCCTATAACTTTGCTGCAGTTCCCAAATCAGTCCTATAACTTTTTTTGTCTCGAATTTGGTCCTGTAACTTTACTCTAGTTCCCAAATCAGTNCAAAAAAAGTTATAGGACTGATTTGGGAACTGCAGCAAAGTTATAGGACCAAATTCGCACTTTGGCCTAAAAACAATGGCTGCAGGGGATTTTTACATTTCTTCAAACAGTTTTTATTTTTCTAAATAAAGTTTCATAAAAAGCATGGTAAAAGAAAAAAATAGATTGCACTCACAGTAAAGTTATTTGATAAGCATTTTTTTTCCCATATGGGTAACTCTAATCTTCGAATTATTTTTATAGAAAAACAATGATCTCTTGTCCTACTTAGAATGTGCTTATTATTTTTAAAGGTTGGACTAAACATCTCATACTTTAATTTAATTAATAAAAACTTGACTAAACAATCTATCTGAGTTAAACATAGCATTCCCCATTTAAAAGAGGGGTACTATTGTAATTCAACAACTGAAACAAATATTCTCCTCATGTGAGTTTTTTGATGTGCTGAGGATATAGCCACAACCGTACTACTAAACTCTGTTTAGTGGGGAAGAAATAGATCTTAGAGAAAACTAAGAAACAAATCCTTTTATGATATCTTATCACATTCTCCAATAAACAAATACATTTCTTTACCCAATGAATGTATATATAGATATATAACATAGAATGTGTACCTGTGACTACTTCCATCTGGAAGATGTTATTGATCTGGGGTCCATGTCTGAAGGCTTGCCCGCTTACTCCAGCATTTGATAGAGTTCCTCCAACAGTAAGATGAAGGTAATCAGTCCAAGACTTAGGTGCCAGCCCATGTTTTAGAGTCTCATGCAGAATATTTATCCACAACTCACCACCTGAAACATCCACGTAAGGGAATTCCCCACCACTTTGCACCACCATTTCTGGTCCCTCCAGTGATTCCATGTTAACAACTAGGCCTTGATGTGCTAGGGACTGACCTTGTAGTGAGTGGCCATGCCCTCTAGCTGCAACCTTTAGCTTTGAAACTGAACCCATTTCAAAAATATGCTTTATGGTGCTTGAGATATCAGAAACTGTTTTTGGATGCAGAACTGCCAGGGGAGGATAATGGTATATGTTACCAAAGTCCCTGGCTGCATTTTCATTACTATCCCCTAAGCTGAAATAGCCATCAAGAGTGAGTTTTTGCAATGATGAAACGATGTCGTAGGGAGGAACCGTGCTGGGGGCAACAAAAGAGTTGTTGCAGCATAGGTTGGCTTTATTTAGTGTGCAGTTTAGGATCGCTAGTATGACGAAGGCTATGATAAATAAAGCCTTCATGACATGTTCATGAAATAAATAAGGCTGTGACATCATGTTTTTGTTTGAAAACTACTGCTCAGAATGTGTTAGGGAGGCGGGGTTTGGAAGGGCAAATATAGAAGAGCAGGGACAATAAGGTTGAGAAGACAGAATGAAGAGGGTGATTGGGCTGCGTAGTTAAAACTGAAAGATGTGTGAGTCCTTTTATAGACAATACGATACTACAAATTTCTTCCTTTTTTATTATTTCATCTCTTTTGGAGATTTTGCGTTCAACTTTCTTTAGTGTGTTAAAGTAGATGACATACATATAAATGCCCTTTAAGTCTATGTTTGGGAAAGTAAAATTGTAGGGAGGAAGGGATGTAAAGGAAATATATATATATAGAAGATTTCGAATTAATCTCTTATTACTTTTTTCTTCACAAACATAAGATACTTTAGATTAGAATATTTTTTTATAAGCACACTTATTGTAAGAGTTTAAACTTTAATCGCCCCACAACTTGACAAAAAAAACTGTCCAGACCAAAAAAACAAAGGAGAAAATATGAGTAAACCTTTCTTTCTCTTTCCTTCTTTTTTCTTTCAACTTCTTCCCCCTTTTTTTATTTCTAAAAAAAATTTCCAAGCATATCCCAAGGCACTAATGGTTTTTGAAGCTCTTTACGATCTACTTTTGTCAATGAGATGGAATTTACAATGGTATATTCTCTTTCGTGCCCATTACCATTTAAGTTTTTTAGTGCAGTTCTTAGTATTATTTGTTTAGCGTGCTGGTAGCGTATTTTCAAGGTATTGTAACCTTTTTATGATACTTGTAAATATATACAAAGTGCCAGTAACAAAGGAAAAAGAAAAAAACTAAAGAAAACTATTAACTGACTTTTTGCCAGAATTATTCAATATTGAAGCGGTAAGTAATTGGTTACTACTCCAGGCCAAAAAGAAAGTAATTAATTACTACTTACTAGTATATTAAGAACTCGTACTCAAAACTTCAAAAATTATTCAGTGGTATCACATGGAGAAGAAGACGTTAAAACTCATGGTACTATGCACTACAATGCTTAATATGCATAGTAAAATCCATCATTTACAAGAGCGTTGTATGTTTTATTTCTCTTGTCTGTAGCTGAAATTTTTACTGACTCAAACAAATAATGCAATATATAGCTGAAAAACATAACAGTTTCGCCATTCCACTGATACTTTTAAAAAAAAAGTTGGTCAAATTGTTATTATTTTTAAGGACAATATTTATAGAGAAAGCTAGGATGGATATGCATATATATAATTGAGATGTTTTATAGGGGGAGCATTTGACTTTAAGGTTGGTTCTAGATGAATGATGAATGTGGAGTTAATTGATAGAAAATGCAGTATTGTCAGGTTTAATTTGGAAAGAACAGAAGTATATATGAATTGAAAGTGGCATCAGTTTCAGAGTTGATAGAGTGATTCCCGAGTCCGGCCCCTACTATAAGCTGCTTGGCTTTAGCTTTGAGTGACACTATCATGTTGTCCCTTTCCACCACTCGCCAAAACCTAATGTAATCCACCAATGCATATATACACATATTCTAATTCTTTCTTAATTTCTTTACAACTCCGATTTATTATTCTCTCTCTCTCACACACACATATATATCACTCCAAGTCGGATCCTCTGTAATTGAAGTCTCTAATTTTTTCTGTAATTAGTCACAATTTTTCATTCCTATGCATGAAACGAACTGTTTTACTCAGTAAAATAGTGCGTTTTAATTCAGTCACTTTAATGGCTTTTGTAGTGTCGGAGAACTTCAAGGATGACAATTATAGAAGATCCGGACTACACTCACTCACTCTCTATGATGTTAGTTCTGAATATCTTTCTTTTGATTTTGACACTCATTGATCACTGACATCTCCTTGATTAATTTCACATTTAATAGGGATGTGTTGCATTTTGAGGAATGAGTTAGGCAGGGCTTAAATTACATGCATGTTAGTAAGGGGAATCATGTAGGGTCAGGGACACGTGATGTTCACGGTGATCAACTAGTTTAATCCTTGACTTTCATACTACCTACCTACCTACCTACTACCTAGTTTAATTTAGTATAATTACTACTGCTCAACTCTAACGTGGAATTGATAAGGACACCGTATCAATTCATTCTTGCTCACCATCAAATTATCAAGTTAGCATATCTTCACAGGTGACTCATTACTGTTACTAATGCTAACATCATGACCACACCACTCTTTGATATGTTGATTCATCTCTCTCTATATATATATCTATATCTATATCTATATATAGATATATATGTGTGTATATTTCATTATTTGTTTGAGTGTGTGTTAGCTTCTGTAAGTAATGCATTTACATAGGGTGAGACAGAGCTGAAAGCAGTATCGGTTCCAAGTGGTATATATGAATATAGACACACCATTTTTCCATGAGACGTAGAACTTAAAGCCCCACAAGTCCACAACACACAACACAATGGTCATATGTGCACATAAAGAGAGCAATAAATCAATCAATTAAGAAGGAAGTTGGGTGATTATAGAGGTAATTAACTAGAGGAGGTAAGCTAGGTGTGTTTGAAAACTGTGTCATGAAAAGTGTGTTGAGGAATGAGGAGTTGGTCCCAATTGAAGCAATATTAAATTATGAATAGATGTGTCATGTGTCGTCACCTTAACCCCTTTTAGTCTGCAGTCTGCACTCTGGACAAGCATGAAGTTTATATGGACGGTGAGGAGATGAAAGTGGAGAGTGCCAACAAAAGTTGGTTTAGATGGAAAATAATTGGCTCATATAAAGTTGTGACGAACACCACTATGATAGATTTTGTTGGCGAATATTATGTTAGTATCTCTTTAAGTGTAAGCTTGGGGGTATCCCTTACCGGATTCAGTTCACCTAAAAAAATTTCTACCAAAAGTAGAGAGTTAAAAATATTTGTGTAAGAATTGAATTCATTGGTGCACATAGATTCTGTTGCCTTGCTTGCTCGACACACACACTGACACAAGAGCAGAGAAGAGGGATCATGAGTACCATATATACTGTTTTTGGTCTCATCATTGCACTTTCCCTTCTTTTTAATCATGCTTTTCCTTCTTTTTCTCTCTCCTTTATCATTCCCCCCGCCCCTTTTCGATCTTTCATTGGTCCAATATATATATTTCATTTATATATAATCTATTCACATATATATATGTATATATACTTGATTCCTGAACCAAATCTCTCGAACCCGTTTGAAATGTTGTACACCATCTTCTAGCTAGTTGCATTAATCTGTAGAGTTACAACTTACAACTGTATATGTTGAGCACTGCCTCACATTGTGTCAAATGGAGGATCTCATTTGTGTGTATTTTCATACAGTGTAAAAAGAGAAAGAAAGGGTTGGAAAGAGAAAATAATAGTGGGATTCACACTTCTTTTTAACTCTTTCATTCTCTCTCTACACTGCACAAAATGTACACAGCCGAGGATCCACTCTCCAAATGCAGATGGTTTTCTTTTATCAAACAATATTAGTTCTAGAGTCATTGTTAATGTTAGTTTTGATTAATTGTGAGCCTAATTAGAATTTAGAAACCTCTTCCCACATTGATTGATTATAACATACTGCATGTAAAGTCATATATATATATGATATATATTTATGTGTGTGTATATATAGTAATTATAAATGAATTATAGCTTTTTGATATATATGCATTCTGCTCATCACTTGAGTTTCCCTTTGGATTGTTTTTCACAGGTAGGTTGCGCAGAAGTCACAATCATGATGAAGAAGAAATACATTAATTCATTTATTTTGCCAAATAAAGTTGAATATGGTGAACGGTGAGGACAGTTCTAGTTTCAACTTAAATTTCAACTTTCAACTTTAATGCCTGACCACAAATTTATGTTGTGCTTAAGTACATTTTGTTTGGTTAACCAAAGTTGGTGTACAATAATTAGGTCGTTAAATCTCTCCAATCTTACATGATTTTTTTGTCTCAATTATTCCACTTTAACCTTAAATAATAAATAATTAGTTTAATCAAACAAATTAAAACTGATTATGTATGGCGGATCCTTTTTGCTCTATACTAGGAAACCAAAAAGACTAAAGAAAAACCACAAAGGGGCCTAGCTAGCATATGTCATGAAAATAAGTTAATAATATAGAGTTAATTACTTAATTAACTAATTTGCCATTGCCATTTTAACTTGGTAAGTATGAAAGTTGATCGAGCAATGAAATGTTGACATGTAATGTTAGAATTGTTGAATAGGAGAATGCCACATAAGTGCCATCCTTTTGGAATCTTGTTCATGATGATGATGTCATCATCATCACCATCCATCATTATAATTATTGTTGTCAATTAGGCAATGACCATGTTGACCATGTGAGTTAAATCATGTCTGAATGTCCCTTGCTATTCTTTCTCTTTTATGAAAGTATCTATACATAATACTACTAGATACTGTATGTAGATATTATATTGAATTTAGAAAGATTCTCTTATTTTAGTTAAAATCAATAAAAGTAGAAAAAGAAATTTCTTAAATTTTTAATCATTTTTCAATGTTTTGTATTTACTATATTTTAACTGATAATTAATCTAATAAAATTGATATAGATACTTATAATATAATATTAAAAGAGGAAATTAGAAAGAGTGCCGAAGTGTCCAATGTGGGAAAGATGTGACGTGAAAGTGAAGGGAAAAAGAAAGAAACGAAAGGGAAGAAGAAAAACAAAAAAGATAAGATAAAAGAAAAAAGATGAATTGTGATTAATGCGAGTTATGTGCAATTAATCTTCAATCCCAGCCACTATAAAAACTCGATAGTGACAGTGAATATATAGTCAATTTATACTGAAATGTCAACAACAAAAAATTGTACGCAGGCAACCACTATGTGATATAATGGCTAGTGGCTACGTTTTACGCATGCTTGTATTTTTGTTGCTGCACCTTTCTATATATATCGCAATCAGTCAATCACAATATATATTCTCACTTTAACTCAATTTTCTACCGATTTAATTTGAATAATTTTTAATTAATCTCTTTTAAGTTTAATAAACAAAATTCAAGTTGTTTATATATAAGTTAAAACTTTATTTTGGTCCTTAATATTTACTCTGAATTCTATTTTGATCTTTAATATTTTTTATTCTATTTTATTTTAGTCTTTAATATTTTTTAACAGTTATGTTTTGATATTTAACTATTAAATTTAGTCATATGTCTTTTGATTTAAATCTGAATATGACGAAGGAATGAAACTTCTGAAAAAGATATAAGATCGAAATCGATAAAAAAAATGATAAAAGATTACATTACAACTTACCCCAAAAATAAAGAATTAAAATTGTATTTTAGCCTTTAGTATGCCACGTTAGCTTGCCGCAACAGCATTAATGGAGGACGAGGGATGAAAATGGTCATAAAACTAACCGTAGAACTTCCTATAAAAAATGTGGGACTAAAAATGTAAAAAAAAAAAAATATAATGGGCTATTTTGTAACCCAGCTAACTAAAAAATATTGAATCAAAATTACACTTTAACATATATATAAAATGTTTTTGGAGCAAAAATGAGCATCAATTGGTGTTTGAACTTTGAACTTGGTAGAATGGTAAACAAGGACAAAGTTTTAGAAAGCTAGCTAGCAGATCTTTTAAAGTTTTAACATATAAAATACTATCAAGTTTGAGAAGAAAAACTGAAATGCAATATATAAAATTTCATACACTATATATATATATATATATTCTCATTTCCTCATTTTATCTCAATTTTATTTTATTATGTAAAAAACTTATAAAACCTATAATCAAAGTTTGAAGTGTTTAATTAGGGGCGACACACTACAGTGTGTGTGTGTGTCAAATATGAAATATCAATCAGTTTGATCTGATCGATGAGTGATCTGTTGTCTCAACTCAGTAGTGTTGTCCTCCTCACCAATATAATGTGTGTGACAACGACTTTTTACCTTATAATGACTCTTATTAATTATAGAGATATCCCCACTTTCTTATAGTCTTATACAATTATATATTCACTTACATTTCCATCTCCATATTCCTAGCTATAATTTCCTCCCACCTTTCAAATTCAATCATATATATCGTATCACTTTCGCTATAATAATTGGATAGATTAGTTGGGGAAAAAAAAATTGGATAGATTAAAGTTAATTGTAAATCCCANAAAAAAATCACCACTCTCTCTCCCCACTCACTCCTCCCACTTCTTTAAAAAAATAAATGAATTAAAAAAATACAAAAAACAATTAAAAATTAAAAAATGTCACCACTCTCTCTCTCCACTCACTCTCCCATATGAGGTAATTTCAAATTGGTCCTAAATATTTTATTTATTTTAGATGAGTCTTACATATTTGTATAATTTCTCAAATTGGTCCCAAACTTACTCTTTTATCAATATAAAAATTTAATATAATCTTCAACTTTAAATCAATTCAAACGTTACACGGGCACGCCAAGCCCCTAGTTATATTATATGTGTGAGAGGTGTTTTGGTTGGTCAAAATTAATTTCATTTTGAAATATTTAAAAGAGGAAAAAATATAGATAATGGGAGAGAGGAAGTAGTAGATGGGATTTAAGAAAATGAAAACTTATTATTTGGTCTTTTAATTTTCACACTTCTAATGATTTAGTCCTTCAAATAGAAATATACTATTTAATCACTAAATAACTACAAATATCAAATCAAATGTTACATGCATATTTTCGTGCCCGTTAGGACATGGAAAACCCCTAGTGTATAAATATATATAGGCTGCCTCACCGTTTTAAGAAAGGCACGATTACACAAACACAGAATATGTACTCATTACATTATATTAATAGATAAATAATGAAACAAGAAGACATATATATATAGGCACTTGGTTAAAAAATGTGAAATATAAGGTATCTGAAAGTGGATTGAATTCCACGAAATGTGTTAGTATAGTTAGTAATTAAAGTCCACTTGGATAAGTTATAGAATTGAGAAGGGTATATAAATGATTGTTAAGTTATTTATAATATTTGAATTATATATATATGTCAAAGATGGGCATTTGGGCACTTGGGGCAATTGGGCTTCTGGCCAATAGTTAATTTTAATTATTATTCTTTTTGAATTGATTAATTAATTAATTAATTAATTCAAATTATAAACAGAGAAGTGCTCATTCATGAACAGTCATGAACATTCATTATTTACAGAGAATTTAGTTTAATCCTGAAGAGACATGATTGTTCACTTTTAAACAGATATGAATGTTCATTTATGAAAAGTTATAACCTGTTATTTATGTTAGAATCTGAAAGGTTGTATCTGTTCAAATTTTTCCTATAAATAACACTTCTTCTCAAAAAACAGAGCATCTCATATTCAACTTATCTTTCTCTGTTTTGTGTTCAAAATGTGTTATAGTATTGCTGGCTATAACATCAGGCTTTG
>QANZ01053186.1:693196-723940 GCA_003254925.1 Chamaecrista fasciculata | reverse complement strand
TTCTTCACATTTTATATTTTTAATAACATTTATTATTTCGTAATTAGTACAATCTTAAAGGCACTGTTTAAATTAACCAATTATGCGTCCATTTGGTAGCAAAATTATGGTGGAAAGTAAAGTGTTTTACAATGTAAAATGATGAGGAAAAGAAAAAGTAATGGAGGAAATGTAAAGTAGGTAAAGATTTAAAGTTTGGTATAAAAAAATAGGGGAGGGAAAATAAAATAGATATAAAATGAAAATGACTAAAATGCCCTTCCCACAATCCACCGCAGTCCACCACCGTCCGCCGCCGTCGCCGTCTGCCGGAAGAGGATGACAGACATGGGAGAGGGGCAATTTGGTATTTTCATACTTTTTCTTTACATCAGATTTGTGATGTAAAAATTTAGACATTGTTCATTGTAATCCAGTTTACAATGTAATCCCTTTTACATAGCTTAAAAGACCCTACCAAACAAGAGAAATTTTTAAGTTCTGTACCTTTACTTTACATCCCCACTTTGCATTGTACCAAATGGAGCCTATATCTCGTAAAGATTCAAAATTTAGGTTTGTTGTATCCAAATAATAATAATAATAATAATTTGGTTTCTCGAAGAAAAACAAAAAAGAAAATGTTGCCATATATGTCTAGTTGTCTACATATTACAATTAATGTTTTGGATTCGTTCCTCGTTTGCTAAGGCTTTAGTGCTTTTGCTATTTCGTTTCTACCCCAAAAGAGAAAAATTTGGATTCAATTTGGCCCAACATTTCTCACGGGCCATTTCTTTTTCGGCCTGAACTCACGAGCCATTAATTGCCTAAGAAAACGATCCAGAACAAGGAGCATTATTGGTTAATTATCACTTAGAGAATAGATGCTTTAAATTTAAAGTGGGTCATAACGAACTAAAAAGAAAGACATAAACCTCATGTATTTTATCACGTCTTGTCCAATTGCTTTTTCAAGCTTGAACTTTAAGAATTTCACATTTCTCTAACTTCATATGATCAATTTTTCATTAATTTGAATAACTGGACCTTGGAGACTCTTTTTATTGCATATAAATATTAAAATTGCTTAATACATAACATAATTTGTACTAAGCCAATCCGAATGAATCAAATTGAGTCACTCTAATAACTAGAGGTTCAATATAAAAGATCAACGTAAAGTGGGAATGCTCTCAAAAGTTATTGGTGTTTGTTTTTTTTCTTTTCTCTTTAAAAAATTTTATCTTTTCTGATCCAAAAACTAAAAAAATAATAACACCGCATATAAATATGCCAGAGTGAGAGACTTGTGGATTTACCATACCACCCTTACATTAGTTTTCCATAAGAAACACCGGATTGGATCCTCTAAAGTGTGAAGTTCCTGTAGTTTAGAGAGAGAATGGAAGAGTTAGAGGGAGAAGTGTGGTGATGTGTGGGTCCCACTGATTTTTTCCCTCCCTAACTCTCTCTTTCTCTCTCAAAACTTTACCAAAATGCACCAAAATGATAATGCAGAGGATCTATGTCCTAAGAAACACTAATTTATTATCCCATATATAAATCCTCAATTGTTAGTAATCACAAAGATTAATTCATGTAACTAGAGTTGATTATGGCCAAGTGTCTATTGGACTACAAATAGACTACTTGGGCTCAAACTCATAAATACATACTTATTAAGTAAAAATTAAAATTGGAACTTAAAAAGAGTAAATATTCATCAGATGGGTAACCCATATATTACCCAAGTACTACCTGAGCCTATCCCTATTCGTCTCTGATCGTTGCTCGCAAGTCGCTACCTAGTACTAGACTTGTTTATGGGTCAAGTTTGAGTTACCCAAGTTTGAGTCCAATGGGTTCTTATGTAAATGGACTTGGACATAGGTCCAAGCCCAAAAAAAATTTTACCCATTACAATGGGTCAAGTATATATTCAAGCTCATGGACTTAAGCTTGGGTAGCCCAAACTATTTTTTTTGTTAATAATTTTAAATTAAATGATAATTATGGTCCTCAAACTATGAGGCTAATTTCATTTTGATCCTTAAATTATTTTTTGTTTTGTTTTAGTTCTCAAATTAGGATTTAGATTATTTTTTGTTCTCTCTTCATTTCACAAAATTTTTGCAATTCAGTTCAGATTTAAATTGTAACCGTCCCAGTGATAAAAAAAGTTAAATCCAAATCAGTCCCCACATAGTAAATTTAGCCACATATTAGTTCAGGCATGTGGAAAATAATTTCATGTCAGTCCAAAATAGTCCAAAAAATTATAGATTGGTACAAAAATACAAAAAATGTTTTCTATTCAATACAAAAAAATCCAAAAAATTACATATTAGTCCTAAATCTTTATCAAAAATATCAATTATCACCCATAACTATCAGTTTCCTCGATCTCTGTTTCACACATACAATTAATCACTCATCAATTTCTCCTTATCATACTATTTCATATCTTTTTATTAATTAAAAAAAAACATAATAACAATTTATCATTGAATTTGAAATATAGCAAATAGCAATCACGTTTCTCAACATTCCAATATGACGTGAGAATATCTGTCACATAATTGAAGTAATTATTTGATTGATATTCTTAATTAGACGTTTGAGTGTGTCAAGAGATCAACATAATATTGTATGCTTCAACTTTTGATTATCTTTACTTCTTCTTTTCGTTGCACGATTTAGAATTAGGGTCTGTTCGTTTCCGTTTTTTTTTAAATTTGTTTTGATTATAATCGTAGTTTAATTATAATCAAAGTTGATTATTTTTGTAGTGGTGTTTGGATGATTGTTGATTATTTGGTGTGAAATTATTAAAATGGGTATGTAATGATTGTGGTAGGTGGATAAAAAGTAAGGAAATTGATAAATTGTATAGGGGTATAAATGGAAGAAAAAGTTAGAAAAAGTAAGGTGTGATTTGATTATAATAAAAGTGTGTTTGGATGTGATTGTTGTTTTGAAAAAAAACAAAAATGTGTACTGTTTACCTTGAAAAACGTGAAATCTTGATTATTTTTGTGGGTAGGGTGGGGGATGTTTTTCCGAATCGGTGCACCGTTTCATTTTTTGCCTACGAAACGGTGCACCAACGAGGATTAAAGTGTCTTTGAGTGTCGATATTCGGTGCACCAGCGAAGAAAATCGGTGCACCGATTCGCATCAGATGAGAGAGAAACCCTGAAGCTGGCGGACTCGAAATTTTTATTGATTTTGGCCTAAATACTCAATCGGTGCACCAAATACTCAATCGGTGCACCGATGCTGCGCTGGAAATTCCCTCTTTGAACCATCGGTGCACCAAATATTCAATCGGTGCACCGATAACGCGCTGGAAATTCCCTCTATGAACAATCGGTGCACCAAATACTCAATCGGTGCACCGATAACGCGTTAGAAATTCCCTCTTTGAACAATCGGTGCACCAAATATTCAATCGGTGCACCGATAACGCGTTGGAAATTCCCTCTATGAACAATCGGTGCACCAAATACTCAATCGGTGCACCAAATACTCAATCGGTGCACATGGAATCCACTGAGTGTTGATTGATGTTCACGAAAATTGTCATTAATTTATTAGTTAGAGAAAGTAATGAAAGAAGCAGTTTTAGTAGCCCAACTGTTTGTGCAAGCAATGATATTACCATTTTCGTCCACCTGTTATTAAATCCACTCACTCTATTTTCTTACTCATTTTTCCTCTCTGCCATTCTCACTCACTCGAATTTGTAGCCACCACCACCGACCACCGTCACCGTCGTCGCCGGCGCCGTCCGGCCACCGTGAGAGCACCGTCGTCAGCCTCTGTAGCAGCTCCTGCTGTCACTCCATTTCATCTTCTTGCATTGGTCTCGATGGATTTTGGATTTAGGGCTTATTTGCAATTTGACATTGAAAATTTTTGCACAAATTCACATTTCAGCCCCAGGTCACAATGATTATGTACAACATGGTCCCAGATTCTGGTAAAAGACCATTTTGCCCTTTGGGATTGGAGATTGAATGTATTAGAGTATAGGTAATTATAGGTTTATGTATAGGGGTATAAGTGTAATTGAGTGTGTTTGATTATTTAAGAATCATGATTATAATTGAATCAGAAAAAAACAGAAACGAACATGTTTATTTTGATTATAATCAAAACAGATTATAATCAAAACGGAAACGAACTGGGCCAAAGTAGGTGGTTGAAAAAATGAGGGGAGAAAAATGGTTTCAAATTTTAATCTACAAAATTAAAATGTCTAATGTATATATAAAATTATTTTTTATTGCTAAATATTTGAAATTTTAATCTGCCTACTCGGCTACTCCCATAAAAGGAGAGAAAATCGCATGTGATATTTGCAATATCCATGACTTTTGTTTTCAATGTTATATAACTCACATTAATCATATTATGTGAATACGAATTTTCTCTGTTTTATAAGTTGCATTATGAAAGAAATTATTTACTGGTTGATAATTAAGAGTTCCCACATCATTCCTATTGCATTAGACGTATTCTATCAACATTTGAAGATATATATATATATATGTGTGTCATTTGTCCACTGTTAGTGTAATTTTTTTAATTTAATCACTCATTAAATTTGTCCAACTATTTAGCTAATGGATGATTCCTTGATTTTCTCTACTTAATTTAAATATTCATCAAGACTATAGCATTTCACGACAACAAGCTCCTCCCCTTTCAATGCTACACGCTGCTTCGGTAACTCTCTTGATTTTCTCATGACTCATCCTAAGTAGGTTGGTGATCGTACCATATTCCATCATTGTTTTCAGTGATGTTTCATGGAATTTTATACTCATTTGGGATATAATTGTATGCCTTTATGATCTTCTATGATGAAATATGGTACTTCGAGGTTTAGTGCTTAATTGGACTATTTTGTAATTAATTGTGTGATTTCTCTCGGGTTTGATGTTTATAATTGTTGGATCCTTTTTATCTTGAGAGTTCACACATTCTTTGGTGTCTTCGATAGGTTTGAATGAAGTCCGAAGCATTGGAAGCCTCAAGGAAAAGCCGAGGATACAAGAAAAGGAGTCAGGGACTAAATCGAAATTTATTGGTGCAACTTTGAGATGTTCGCCAGTTACTCAACAATTAGTATAAATCGGCGAAAGTCGTGCAACATTTTTAATTATCAGGCCCAAGCCTGTTTCTTGATGAATTTAGCCCATTCCAATTGGGGATGATCCGAAAATGATATATTATTCATCCCTAGGTCAAATTTCGCACATTAGCAACCCTAGAGAGTCGTCTATCATCTTGTTCATCATCACCTTCCACCATACTTGTAGAAGGTTAAGGAAAGAGACTAGGCAAAGGAAATCGGGTCAAACTAGCAATAGACCAGTAGAAATTAATTCTAAACCAGACTTAGTCCCAAACATGGAAGTTGAAAACTTTAATAAGGAAGCTAGAAATGTTAATAGAGAAGCTGAAAATGTTAACATGGCTTTAGAGCATGTTTAGACTAGAGGTAATAATGAGGTCCAATAACCTGTGCCAAGGAGGTCAATTAGAGCAATTAATAAGGAAGAGTCTAATTCAGCTATGGATAGATTACAAAATGCTTACCCTGACTTTAATTTTGATTTTGAAATTAGAGGTCCAGTGTTGAATAATCTTTTTAAATTTTATGGTCTAAATGGTGAGGACCCCTACTCACATTTAAGTACTTTGCAAATGCATTGCAGGACTATGAAGCCAAGGGCTATCTCCATAGAGGATTGCATGTTGAATGTTTTCCTTCTCACTTTGGAGTGCAAGGCTCGGGTTTGGTTTTCACATCTTCCTAGATTTGCTGATGATCCCTGTGGTACATGGAAGAATCTCTGCCGGGCATTCCAAGACCACTACTTTCCAACCACCAAATTAGCAGCAGCCAAGAAAGAGATACCTTCCACCATACAGGACATCACTGAGAACTTCTTGGATTTCTAGAACATATTCCAGAATACGATCCACCAGTGTTTGATCATCAATACTCTATGAAGAGTTCGGTGGAGTACTTTGTCCATGGCCTATCTCGAACAGATGCAAACATGTTGAATTCTGCTACCAACGGAAGTATATATATTCAACAAGACTAATGAGGAAGCATGGGAATTAATAAGAACAATAGCCCTGGACCACAAGCATGTTAGTGAGAGGGATGCTCTACCTGGGAAGGTGGTAGGAACTGCTAAGCATGACCTGCTTTTGGAGAAGATAGTTGCAGATTTGGATAAGTTAACAGCGAAGGTTGACCAAATTTATTTGTTCCAACAACATCCACATCAAGTTCCTTAGGCTCCACAAGCTGCCTTTGTTTCCCAAGCTCCTCAAAGTTTAGCCATGGTTGCTCTGTCTTGTCAAGTTTGCAACTTATGCATGCATATTACACAGAATTGTCCCCACCAATGTGAAGAAGTCTCAACTATGTTCCAACAAAGGCCGAGACAATTTCAGAGAAGAGATCAGTTTGCCCCATCATTTAATCAAGGGTACAGTTGGGGAGGAGGCAATCAAGGAAGAGCTCCTATTTCAAAAAAATTATCATCAAGGAGGAGCCTCTTCATCTCAGAATTTTCAACAAGAGCCCTCCACCAAAACTCTCGTTCGTATAGACCAAGGCCTTAGCTCTTCTACAATGGACAATGAAATCCAAGCAATGTTTAAGTCCATCCAAGAGACAAATATGGATTTGTCTAAGAATGATTCCTTGGGTTTTGGTGAAATTAAAGGAGAGATGGGGAATATGAGAGGAGAGATGGGAAACATGTCTAATAACATAAACACTCTCTACAAGGAAGTGGAGTTGATGAAGACCAAACACGAAAATTTCAATGAATTTGTCACCAAGATCTCCAACTCCATCAATGATCATCAAGCTCAATCTAGTGGAGGCATGCCCTCCGATCCAACACTATTATCAACCCCAAGGCATTTAATGCCATCAACTTAACGAGTGGGAAACAACTTCCTAGCCCACATCCTAAACGGGTTGAACAAGAAGCATAAACAGTGATAGAGGCTGAAGATGAACTTGAAGAAGAGTAAATCTTGAGCCAAACCCAAGAAGAACAACTTGAATCATCTCAACTCTCCAAGAATGATGCTCCACCTTCCTCTTCCGCCAAAGGTAAAGGTAAGGAGGTTATGTCTCAAAGATATCCCTTTTCCTGCTTCTTATTTAAAGAGTAAAAAGCAAAATGATGAATAATAGGATAAGAACATTTTAGGGCTCTTTAGCAAATTAGAAGTGAATATCCCATTGTTAGAATTGATTAAGAAGGTTCCTAAATACAGTAAATTCCTTAAAGACTTGTGCACTAATAAGAGAAAGTTTAGGCCGAATGAAAGAATTCAAGTTAGTTCTAATGTCTCTGCATTGTTTAAACCCCAACTCCCCATTAAATGCCAGGTTCTCGGATCATTTAGCATACCATGCACAATAGGTAGAATTACTGTTAATGGTGCACTGCTTGATCTTGCTGTAGCTATAAACATTATGCCTAAATCTGTTTTTGAGTCACTAGGATTGAAAGACACTAAGTCCACTAGCATGGTACTTCAATTGGCTGATAGAACAATTAGGCGACCATTTGGTTTTATTAAGGATGTTTTGGTGAAAGTTAAAGATTTGGTGTTTCTTACTGATTTTTATGTGCTTGACATGAACAATGGAGTGTCTCATGACACAACATTGATTTTGGGAAGGCCTTTCTTGAGGACTGCTAATACTCTAATTAGCATGAAAGATGACTTGATTAAAATGGAAGTGAGTGATCAAAAAATCACTTTTAACATGTATGAGACAATGAAATACTCCAAAAAGGATTACTCTTTGCTTGGAATGAATGCAATTGATGTGTTTGAAATGGATGAAGATTTTTGGTCTTCTCCTGAAATGTACTTGTGTGATTTAAATTGACCAATGATGACATGATATCTCCTTTTCTACCTATTTTCTCCCCTTCTAATATTTGTGCTTGTTTGTGGTAATGAGACTAGTCTCAGCTATTCATTAGTTGATTATACTAGTCATATTTTGCCACCAACTTTATCTCAAATATACTTTACTCTTGATCCTCCATCTATTTCTACTGATGCTAGCTCTAGCAAGAGGTCTAGTTTGACAAGTGTAGGTGTTGATGTTTCTGTGGAACCCAATCTTAGTTGTTCTCCTCCAAGAGACCCACAAAGTTCCAACAATCAACTTTCTATGAGCACTAGTGGTAGATCATCCCAAAATACCATGATTGTTGATGTTTTTGATCCTGGGAATGAGCAAATAAGCTCAACTTCTAACTCTAACTCCTCTTCTGTTAATTTTATGCTTTTAATTGTTTTGTCCCATTCTGTAAAATACATACAAGACACTTGTTTAGATGATCATGCAGGTAGAATTGAACATGCTATTGACAAGGACATCAGAGAAGCTTTAGGTTGTAATAGTGTAGGCACTATTCCTGAAAGTGTGGGGGAGCGTGGACTTTTGTCTTTAGATTTTAAACAACTCGTTCCCTCTATCATTCAACCACCAACACTAGAACTAAAAAGCTTACCTTCCAACCTAAAATATGTTTTCATGGCGGAGAATGAAAAATTACCTGTCATTATTTCTAATAGTCTCTCCCCAGAAGAAGAGTCTAGGTTTATAGAAGTATTAAAGGAGTTTAAGGGAGCCATTGGGTGGTCACTAGCAGATATTCCGGGTATCAATCCGTCAGTTTGCACCCATAGGATTCTCTTAGAAGCCGACTCAAAGCCCAAGAGACAACCCCAAAGACGTCTCAATCTAGTGATTTTAGAGGTTGTCAAGAAAGAAGTTACCAAACTTTTGAGTGCGGGTATCATATACCCTATCTCAGATAGTGAGTGGGTGAGTCTAGTATAAGTGGTACCTAAGAAGAGTGGGATAACAATAGTAAAAACTGAGAAGAATGAATTAATCCCCACCCGTGTCCAAAACTCTTGGTGTATGTGCATAGACTATAGGACACTGAATGATGTCACACGAGAGAACCACTTTCCTTTACTTTTTATTGATCAAAAGCTTGAACGGTTGGCTGGTAAATCTCACCATTGCTTTCTTGATGGTTTTTTAGGATACTTTTGTTGGGAATTCTAGGGCGCCNTTTAGATTAATTATCTCATAATTAATCATGGACTGTTATCATAGTAAACATGCTAATAATATGATAACCATTAATTTATCTCCATAAATTAATTGATATGTTCCCCAACATATCTAAAAGATGATTGACCCTAGGGCACAATCTCCATCAACTTTCAGGTACCAATAGCTCCAGCGGACCAAAAAAATACAACCGTCACATGTCCCTTCGAAACTTTTGCCTATAGAAGGATGTCATTTGCGTTATGCAATGCTCTTGGAACATTCCAAAGGTGTATGGTGTCTATATTTAATGATTTCCTTGAGGAAAGTATGGAAGTTTTATGGATGATTTTATTGTGTATGGCAATTCCTTTGATATTTGCCTTGAAAATTTGAGAAATGTTCTGAAGAGATGTACTGAAAAGAATTTGATCTTGAACTTTGAAAAATGTCATTTCATGGTTAGTCATGGTATTGTTCTAGGCCATTTAATTTCACAAAAAGGAATTGAAGTTGACAAGGCTAAAATTGAAGTTATAGCTTCCCTCCCATATCCTACAAATAAAACTTAAGGAGGTTCGATCCTTCTTGGGGCATGCGGGATTCTATAGGAGGTTTATAAAGAATTTTAGTGTCATTGCTCGTCCTCTTACATCCCTTCTTTTGAAAGAGGCTGAGTTTGCATTTGATGAATCTTGCCAAATTGCATTTGATAATCTTAAGGCTCTGCTTAATTCTCCTCCTATTCTAGTTGCACCTATTTGGAATTTACCTTTTCAGATTTCATGTGACGCCTCTAACTTCGCAGTTGGTGCCATGCTAGGCCAAAAGGAAGATAAGTTGTCCCGGGTGAGAGCTTATGCTTCATCCACTCTTGGGCCAACTCAAGTGAATTATACCACTACTGAAAAAGAACTATATGCGGTGATATATGTTTTAGAAAAATTTAGATCATATATTTATGATTCTAAAGTAATTGTTTTCATTGGCCATGTAGCTGTGAGGTTCTTATTTAAGAAACCTTAGACTAAGCCTAGAATATTTAGGTGGAGAGTCCTCTTGCAAGAGTTTGATCTTGAAATTCAAGATGGAGCAGGAGCAGAAAATCATGCAGCTGACAATCTCAGTAGACTACCTACCACCACTTAGGGAGTTGACTCTGATTCTGATATTGATGAATTCCCTGATTCTCTTTTGTGTTCTTTAGTTTCTGCTGAACCTTGGTTTTCTAATCTAGTTAACTATTTGGTTGTTAAAGTAACACCTTCTTTTTCTTGCTCCCAGGTTCTTAAATTGAAAAGTGAAGAACAATAGTACATTTAGGAAGAGCCTAATCTTTGGAAAATTTGTTCAAACCAGGTTATTAGACGTTCTGTACTCGATTGGGAGACCTCATCAATACTTCTAGCTTGCCATACCTTGGTTTGTGGGGGGCACTTTAGTGCTAGAAAAACCTCAAGAAAAGTCCTTGATGCCGGGTTTTATTGGCCTACCATTTTTAACGATTCTAAAACCCACAACCCTGAATCCTTTCCATCCCAAACCCTAATTTTTCCCCAATTTCAATTTGCTCCTCCCCCTTCTTCGAAAACTCATTCCTCTCTCCATCCCTCTCAAAATTTTCCACACCACCACCGTCTCCCTCTTCCTCGACCACCGGCAACCTCGTCTCAACCGATCTCCGGTCGTCTTCTCTGTCATCTTGGAGCCTCCTCGCCGTCGTCATTCTCATCTTTCCATCTTCATCGGTGGTAAGTCTTTCTCCCCCTCCGTTCTTGGATTTCTTCCATTTTTCTTGATTCGAGGGTTTATGTTTGCGAATAAATTGACTTCTGGGCTGTTTCTAAAATTTAGGTCTAGGTTTTGTGCTTGGTAGATGAATGGAGAAGCTACAATTTCAAAACCCTTGCTCCTCATGAGTTCGTCGGTTCTTCGCCAGTTTGTACTAACCGGAAAGCAACCGGCAAAACTAGCTGGATTTTGGGTTTTACTAATTTTCACTCGACACTTCTCCATTTTTCCACTGGTGAATCTTTCCTTTTCCTACTTGAACCTTTTCTAGACTTTCATTCTCTTAGCTTCCCAAGGTTCTTAGTTTTCGTAATCGTAGGATTGTGTTTTTGTTTGTCTTGATTTTTAGTTTGCTTGTTTGTTTGTGTTGTTTGTATGTTTTGTGTTTCCAGATGGCTCCCAAGCGCCTAGTTGCTTCTGGCAAAGCCAACAAAGGGTCCATCTCCTCCAGAGCACCACCCGCTAAAAAGGGCAAGTAGGCCCAGCCTGCCTTGGATGAAAAAGATCAGGCCAGATTGGATAATATTAAAAAAGAGGTGAAGACGCGTGGCTTTGTTCAGAGCATATTCTCCACCCCTGGGCGAACCTAGCATTCTGGCACACCTGTCAAGCATCACACTTTTCCAAACCCCTCTTCTCCTTGACAAACGATGCCAATTTGACCATAGTGCTTGAATACTACATTTCCCGACAATTTAACGCCAATGGTCTTGCTACGACTCGGAGCGAAATGGTCTCTATCACTCATGAGAGCATCTGGGATTTTCTCGATCTTCCACCTTCCCAGCCTTGTTCATGAGAATCTTATCTGGACGGCAAAATCACAATCACCTGATCAGACATAGTGACTACCCTTTGTCGTCGTGGTGTTCGAGTTGAGGATGCTTGGACCAATCATGTCCACGATACCAACTATTTGCTTCGGACTGCGCTCTCGCTAGAGGGTCGTTGTTGGCAGCAATTTATCTTCAACAACGTCTTCTCGAGCTCCCACCTCCACACAATTCGTGTAGATCTCGCTACCTTGATGACCATGTTGGCACAAGACATGTATGTTGACATTGCTCACCTCATTTGTTCCGTATTGAGAAACTTATCTGAGAAGCCCGTGAAGCAACCGGCAATGGTTTTTCCCCATCTCGGACTCAATTGTGTTTGAAAGCCGGGGTTTCCCCTCACTCTTCGAATGTCACAAAGTCTCCCCTAAGCCCTGTGAACTATAATCAATTGAATCCTGGGGAGGATTCGAGTGATGATGACGAGGTTGAGGAGGATGGTTTCCAAGCTCTACGCACTCAGTTTACCGAGATTGGCGGCATGGTCTCTCGCCTTGAAGGACTACATTTTGCTCATGTTGCCGATATGCGTAAGCGATTGTATAGGTAGCAGGCCTATATCTGCAAGTAGTTTGAGAGGCAGGACGCCCTTATACAGGCCCGATTTGATAGACTAGATGACTCTATTGCTCAGCTTGGCTAGGCTCTTAGTGGCCCAGGGGAAAATGACAAAGATACCCCTCTTTAACTATCTCTTTCTAAATAATACCCCTCCTTGCATTCTTTATTCACAAGATTGCCATTATATTTTTATTTCTTTTTTTTCTTTTCTTTTCTAATTTATTTATTTATTACTATTACTATTATTTATTTTGTTTTTTGTTTTTTTATTTTATTATATTATATATTTTACAAAATTATAAAAATGACCCGGACCAAATGGGGTGTCTACACATGTTTAATAGTTCATGCCCATCTCCAAAACTTGTTGGCATTGGAAAAATATTTTTCAAGTAAAATGTTTTTTTTAACTTAAAAGAAAAAGTTAATACAAATTACAAATGGATAACCAAACTTAATTAACAATTTATTACATATTTAATTCTGAGAACCAATTCAATGAAAGGGATGAGAACCAATTCAATGCAAGGGATTTACTTGCATAAAAGGATTGGCATTATATTAAGAAAATAAATACAGGTTTATTAATAGTTCATACCCATCTCCAAAACTTGTTAGCATTGGAAAAATCTTTTTTTAAGTAAATAATTCAAATGTATAACCAAAGTTAACAATTAATTTCAGATTTAATCTTGAGAACCAATTCAATGCAATGGATTCACTGGCATAAACAAATTACCATTATATTACAAAAATAAATACAGGTTTAAATTCATACCCATCTCAAAAACTTGTTGGCGTTGGAATTTTTTTTAAAGTAAATAATGCAAACGCATAACCAAACTTAATTAACAATTAATTTCAGAGTTAATCTTGAGAACCAATTCAATGCAAGGGATTCACTGACATAAAAGGATTGTCAAGATATTACGAAAATAAAATGTGTATTAACTTTTGCTATATATAAGTGAACTCTTAAGCTTAAATAATTAATCAATTAGTAAAATAATAATAGCTACATGACGCTGGTTATATGATCCCTAGGAAGCATGGACACTGACACGGACACGGGACACGACACGGACACGGACACAGCGACACGCTAGACTCTCAAAATTACGCGACACGACACGGCATATATTTATATATAAAAATAATTAAATATTCATAATTTTTAATGAAGAATTTAAAAATTACAAGTTTTATTCATAATATATGTCATATGTATTATTATTTTCTCTTATATGTCATGTTAAAGTCACAAAAAATTGATTTATATTTTAAAATTTATGAATATGTGTCGTGTCAGTGTCGTACAGGTGTCGGACACCGACACGTGTCCGACACGGCGACACGCTCTCAAAATGAAGTGTCCATGCTTCTTAGTATGATCCCTATGGATCAACCTAAAGATGAACTTCATATGATCACACTTTGGATGCTAGGGGCATTAAAATAGGACTGCCAGACTCATTAAATGTAACACTTCACATTTCGAATGGATGCAGACAAAATGATATATACATATTATTTGCTTAATGTATAGTATGTTATATTTGGTGGGGTTAAAAATAATTTAAACATTTTTCACTTGAAAAACATCTACTAATTAACCATAAACAAAGAAATATAAGAATTTAGGAAAAGCAATAGAAATGTCATATCACTTAGAGCTATTATCGCCGAGGCCATATAAACAAATTATAGTGGATTGGTGTTTTCCTTTAAACTAACTATATTTTTTCTAAACCTAAATGCACTTCTAACAGTTGTAGCACAGAAATGGAGCCATATGAGTGGGGATGATCAAAATATATTTTGAAAATAAAATATTCTACCAAACAATTTGATCTCTAGGATGATCATGAGTAACGTATGGATAAAGTACTATAATTTTTGCTTTTAGAACCGAACATGAACGGGTATAAAAATTAATCTTCATCACGCGGTCCCATTCCTAGAAAAATTTTAAAATAAATTAATTTTTATTAATATAAAACCTATTTTTATTAATACTTTACCAAAAATAAAAGAATAAATCATATATATGAATATATTATTAAATTATTTCAATATATATAAAATAATTAACATTTTATTTTTACAATTTAATGTTTTCGTAATATATAGTTGGAGAATGTTATATATTTATATATTAAAAATAAGGATTTATTATTATGAGTGAGATACAAGTAGAATATCTTCATACTCATCTCCAAAACTTGTTGGCATTGGAAACATCTTCATTAAAAAAAAAAAGTGTTTTTTAACTTTTTTAGAAAAAATTTAATCCAAACGGATATCCGAACTTAGTTAACAATTAATTTCAGATTTAATCTTGAGAACCAACTCAATTCAAGGGATGAGAATCAATTCAATGCAAGGGATTCATTGACATAAAAGGATTGGCATTATATTACGAAAATAAATACAAGTTTAATAGTTCATACCCATCTCCAAAACTTATTGGCATTGGAAAATTTTATCGTTTGACTAATTTTTTTCAATTAATTACCAATGGATTTTATCTTAGTTTTCAATATGAGTTAGGTCTTGGGTTTTTTTCTAACAATTTTATATTACATGTCATCAGTTACGTATATTTTAGGGTAAATTACACTTTGGTACCTTGTGGTTTGACCCTATTTCACTTTGGTACCCTGTGGTTTGAAACTTGACACTTTGGTACCATGTGGTATTCTCCATTAACACTTTGGTACCCTTTGGAGTTATTTTGTAATTTTAACCATGATAAATTTTGCAAAAATTACATATTGACCCCAAAAAGTTTTTAAAAAATTACAAATAGGTCCCTAGATACATATTATCTAGGGACTAAAATGAAAACTTTAAAAAAATTTAGGGGTCAATATGTAATTTTTGCAAAATTTATTATGGTTAAAATTACAAAATAGCTCCAAAGGGTACCAAAGTATTAAAGGAGAATACCACAGGGTACCAAAGTGTCAAGTTTCAAACCACAAGGTACCAAAGTGAAATAGGGTCAAACCACAGGGTACCAAAGTGTAATTTACCCTATATTTTATTATTAATTTTCGGTTAAAATAAGAAGAAAAGATAAAATTGATCTTAATTTAAAATATTGGGGACAAAATTGAGATGGAGTTGATGAAAAGTTAGAAACCAAAAAGGTACTTTTGTTGAAAATTAATATAATAATAAAGAAGTAGCAAAGCTTTGGCATATATATATAGTGGAAAAAGCTTTCACAATCCAAGCAAGCTATACAATGGCGTCTTCATCAATATTCCTCCTCAAAATCTGTGTTTTGTTTGTGTTAATAATTTCACCATTGTTGTCTGCAACATGTCCTAGATTATTTCAATATATATAAAATAATTAACATTTTATCTTTACAATTTAATGTGAAAATGTTATATTTTTGTATATTAAAAATAAGTAATTATTATTATGATTGAGATACAAGTAGAAAATATCTTCATACTCATTTCCTAAACTTGTTGGCATTGGAAACATCTTCATTAAGTAAAAAGTGTTTTTTTTAACTTTTTTACAAGAAATTTAATCCATACGGATATCCGAACTTAGTTAAGAAATAATTTCATATTTAATCTTGAGGACCAACGCAATTCAAGGGATGAGAATCAATTCAGTGCAAGCGATTCATTGGCATAAAAGGATTGACATTATATTACGAAAATAAATACAAGTTTAATAGTTCATACCCATCTCCAAAACTTGTTGGCATTGGAATTTTTTTTAAGTAAAATGTGTTTTTTAACTTAAAAAAAATTAATACAAATGGATAACCAAACTTAGTTAACAATTAATTTCATATTTAATCTAGAGAACCAATTCAATGTAAGGGATGAGAACCAATTCAATGCAAGAGATTTACTGGCATAAAAGGATTGACATTATATTAGGAAAATAAATACATGACTAATAGTTCATACCCATCTCCCAAACTTGTTAATATTGGAAAAATCTTTTTTAAGTAAATAATCCAAACGTATAATAATCAAACTTAGTTAACAATTAATTTCAGATTTAATCTAGAGAACCAATTCAATGCAAAGGATGTTAACCAACTCAAAGCAATGGATTCATTGGCATAAAAAGATTGCCATAATTTAATGTGTAATTAGTCTCCATATGTATGTGAAAATTAAGGCAAAAGTACTTTTCTGATCTCCAAACTTTACATCAACTATCAATTTTGTTCCTAATCTTTTTTTGTGGTCAATTTCATCTTCCATGTTTCATATTTTGGTCAATTTTATCCTTTGACTAACTTCTTTCAATAAATTAAAAATAAACTTTATCCTATTTTTCAATGAGTTACGCCTTGAGTTTTTTTTCCTAATAATTTTATATTACATGTCATCAGTTACGTATATTTCATCATTATTATTTAGTTAAAGTAAGAGCAAAAGATAAAATTGATCAAAATTTAAAACATTAGAGACGAAATTGACACATGATGGAAAGTTTAGAAAGCAAAAAGGTACTTTTGCTGAAAATTAATATAATAAGAAAGAAGTAGGAAAGCTTTGGCATATATATATATAGGGGAAAAAGCTTTATATAGAAGGTACTTTTGCTGAAAATTACGTATATTTCAATGCATGGGATGAGAATCAATTCAATGCAAGGGATTCACCAGCATATATAGAAGGATTGGTATTATATTACGAAAATAAATACAAGTTTAATAGTTCATACCCATCTGCAAAACTTGTTGGCATTGGAAAAATCTTTTAAAAGTAAATAATACAAACGTATAATAAAACTTAATTAACAATTAATTCCAAAGTTAATCTTGAGAACCAATTCAATGCAAGGGATGAGAACAAATTCAATGTAAATGATTCACTGACATATAAGGATTGGCATTATATTACGAAACTTAATTAGTGTACAATTAATTTCAGATTTAATTTGGAGAACCCATTCATTGCATGGGATGAGAATCAATCAATTCAATGAAGGGATTCATTGGTATAAAAGGATTGGCATAATTTAATGTGTAATTAGTCTCCATATGTATGTGAAAGTTAAGGCAAAAGTATTTTTTTTTGTCTCCAAACTTTACACTAATTATCAATTTTATCTCCATTTTTTTTGCAGTCAATTCTATCTCTAATGTTTCATATTTTGGTCAATTTTATCTTTTAACTAACTTCTTTCAATAAATTAACAATAGACTTTATCTTATTTCTTGAGTTTTATTTTATAACACTTTTATATTACATGTCATCCGTTACCTATATCTTTTTTATTAATTTTTGTTTAAAATAAGAGCAAAGGGTAAAATTGATCCTAATTTAAAACATTGTGAACGAAATTAACATGTAGTTGATGGAAATTAAAGTTTAGAAACCAAAAAGGTACTTTTGCTGAAAATTAATATATATATATATATATCTTATCTTATATTATATGTCTCCACCCCTTTCTGGTCGTCCATATTTAAAACTATAGTTTATGAAATTAAAAATAAGAGAAAATTTACTATTTAGCCTATCTTTCTTTACTAAGTTAACAATTTAGTCCCTTATTTATTTTAGATACATATTTGCGTGCCCGTTAGGGTACGCAAAGCCCTAGTATATATATATATATGTATGTGGAGAAAGCTTTCACAATCCTAGTAAGCCATACAATGGCATCTTCATCAATATTCCTCGTCAAAATCTGTGTTTTGTTTGTGTTAATAATTTCACCATTGTCGTCTGCAACATGTCCTAGAAGCAATGATCATAATGGCTCATCTTCATTTGAAAGATCTTATGCAGAAAAGTTGTTTAGAGAGATGAACCTATGCCCAAAGCTTTCTGTAAACAAAGTTGAAAGTGATCCTCTAGGACTGGATCTTCCTCCAGGAAGCATATATGAGTGGGAGGTTAAATTCCCTAACCAGCTGCTTGCTAATGATTTATCTCCTACTCGAGAATTGGCTCAATATGCTGGCTTTTATAACCTTCAACGTGTTCGATCTGCAAGGTACTCATTTTGTTAATTATTCATGGTCAAAATGCAGATTTGGTCCCGTATGTTTTGCTAAGTTCTCAATTTGGTCCTATATTATTTTTTGTTGCATTTTTTGTACCATATCTTCGGGTCAGTTCCCAATTTAGTTCCCTATCATTTTCTGTTGCAGATTTGGTCTCATATCTTTGGGTCAATTGTAGAATTTGTCCTAATTGCAAAGATATAAGACCAAAAGTGCAGCAAAAAAAAAAAAATACAGGACCAAATTAGGTCCATTTGCTGGATTTTATACACTTCCACGTTCGCAACCTGCAAGGTACTCAAAATGTTATTGTTTCATTTATATCATTAAGTTAACTAGTCTCAGGCCAAAAAAAAAATTTATCTTGGCTAGTCTTTTTCATTCTTCTCTCTATATATTTGTACTAGACTGACATATATAAAGTTCAATACTTTTTCATTTCGTACCAACAATTATTTTATGAAAAGTGCCAACTTTTTTAGGCTCAAGTGGTAGTCAAATATTGCTACTTACACATCTGTCTGGTTATTTTTTTCTCAAAAATGTTATATGACTTTTTAATTTTATCTTTAACTTTTTTTCTTATATTTTGTTCGATTTTATCTAATTTTACATCAACTATATTTGTTGAATTAACGGTAAACTCCATATGACATATGACATATAATGTAAAATTACAAGAACAAAAAATTAAATCCTGACTTATGTTAGACATCATGTGAAATTATTTGTTATTAATTCATACATCGACGAATGAAATCGATCAAAATGTCAAATTTTAAGGATGAAATTGAAATTTGATAAAATATTCAAAAACTAAGAAAAAAGTTTGCCAAAAAAAAAACAAAATATAATATCGCCAATAACTAAAACTTTTGGCCTATTAGTGAACGTTTGATCCAATAATTGAAATGGAAACCAATAAGATCTTAGGTTCTATATATTTTCATTGCAATAATTATTAAAAGTGAAATTGTTAACTAAGATGTAATTACAATTGTCCAATGACTAAACTTCTCCTATGTAGAACTCAATTATAATCAAATCATAATATTTAGGTGTTTGTACATTACTCCATCCGGTTCTGAATATCTGATGTTTTGGAGAATTTTTTTTGCTTCAAAATATCTGATGTTTTACAAATTCAAGATAGCATTAATTATTTGTTTATTATTTTATCCCTATTAAATATAGTAGAGTCATAAATGAATAAGCATTTCCCAAGTATTTATATTATTTTCAATATGGATAGTTTAGTCTTTTTATCTCATTTTTTTCTTCATTCTAGGTAAGCCAATCATTTCCTTAATCTGTGTGTATTTACCTCAGATCTATAAAAAATGTAATAATAAAGTTACACGTTACACCATTATCTATAACTTTTAAATTAGACCAGTAATAAATGTTTTAATCGAAAATTTTAAAAAATAATATTCTCTAAAATCTATAGTATGACCGATGGGTGAAATTCCAACTTAGTAAATAAAGTAAAAAAAAAATGTGCATTGATATGAATAAATTATTGTTTTAATTAAGAGTGATATACTAATTAATATTTATGCACTATTTATAATCATATATAATGTGTAGGATGTTCTACTTCTTCTTTCCACAATTCGACTTTAATGACATCAATGAACATCCTCTAATCTTATGGTTGGCTGGAGGACCAGGCTGTGCTGGCGAAGTTGATGTGTTTTTAGCGAATGGTCCTTATCATATCACTGAAGATTTCACTCTCCAAGTCAATTTATATGGCTGGGATGCGGTATCTATATATATATGTGTGTGTTTATATATTATATATATATATATATATATCTTGTTCAACGTGTTTTTTGTTTTATTTGTAGACAGCAAACATTATATTTGTTGACCAGCCCATTGGAACGGGTTTTAGCTACACTTCAGATAAAAGTATCATTCCCCATGATCAACAAGTTGTTAGCAGTGACTTGTATGATTTCTTACAGGTAAATCAATCTGAATCATTTGGATTTTAATCCTCATATCTATATACCTAATCTAAATTAATTTTGATAATGATAAATTTCATGAAACTAACTTTCCTTATTCATCTGTTCCTGACACATCTTCTTCCAATTCTGTGTTTCCACTTCCTTTTTTCAATACCCCTTTTGATTATCCTGATTCCTCCTCTCTTCCTACTGCATCTTTCTCCTCACCATCATCTGCATCATCCTCATCATCTTCCTCCTCTTCTTCATTGCATGACTCTGCTACTTTTATCACTGATTCTCTTCCACCTTCACCTG
This sequence comes from Chamaecrista fasciculata, assembly GCA_003254925.1. Classification (NCBI taxonomy): domain Eukaryota; kingdom Viridiplantae; phylum Streptophyta; class Magnoliopsida; order Fabales; family Fabaceae; genus Chamaecrista; species Chamaecrista fasciculata. The sequence goes on along the minus strand of QANZ01053186.1, from coordinate 703,363 downwards.
CTGTGGCTCCACCTGCTCCTCGGGTAAGTACACGGATTAAACACCCCCCCTCATTTATCAGATTATGTATGCCATATTTCAGCTACCAATAATTGCATTTCTAATTTTTCTTCTGCCCATGCTGCTTTTGTTTCTAATATTCTTAAGATCCAAGAACCATACACTTACAAACAGGCTTCTAAGGATCCTAAGTGGGTCACTGCCATGTCTCAGGAATTGGCTGCCTTAGAAACCAATGAAACTTGGACTCTCACCACACTACCTCCTGGCAAGAAGCCAATTGGCTCAAAGTGGATTTATCGTGTCAAGTATAATGCAGATGGCACTGTTGATCGGTTTAAATCCCGTTTAGTTGCTAAGGGATATGATCAAGTTGAAGGACTTGATTATTTTGAGAGTTTTTCCCCAGTAGCAAAAGTAGTCACAGTAAGGATTTTCTTAGCTTTGGCAACTTGTAAAGCATGGCCTATCTACCAATTAGACATCAACAACGCTTTTCTACATGGCTTCCTTAAAGAAGATGTCTACCTATCACCTCCTGAAGGATATCACAAAGCTCTTCCTGGTCAAGTTTGCAAGTTGCGCAAATCTTTGTATGGCTTGAAACAAGCCTCTCGTGAATGGAACAATGAATTTACTGTCAAACTTCTTGCTTTTGGATTTGTCCAATCTTCCAATGATCTTTGTTTATTCACAAAGGATTGTCCCAATGGTTTCATTGCTTTGATTGTCTACGTTGATGATATTCTCCTTACAGGACCACATGAACCTGACTTACGAGCTGTCAAAGACTACCTGCATTCCCTGTTTACCATTAAAGACTTGGGGCATGCCAAATACTTCTTGGGTGTTGAAATTGCTCGCAGCTCTCATGGTACCTTCATTTGTCAACACAAGTACATCATGGACATTATTCGTGATACTTATCTCCTTCATGCCTCCACAGTTGTCACCCCCTTACCCAAAGGCCATAAGTTTCAAACTGACTCTCCTCTCCTGACTGATGCAGAGCAATATCGACGCCTTGTTGGTCGTCTCCTTTATCTCAACTTAACTAGACCCGATGTTACTTATAGCGTACAACAACTTAGCCAGTTTATGGCTCATCCCACTAAATCACACATGAATGCTGCTTTACATGTTGTGCGCTATCTCAAAGGTACTTCATCCTTAGGCATCTTCTACTCTTCTACATCAGACTTTAGCCTTGAAGCATATTGTGACAGTGATTGGGCATCCTGTCCTCAAACTCGACGCTCCATTTCAGGCTATTGTCTCCTTCTTGGTTCCAATGCTATCTCTTGGAAAACCAAGAAGCAGTCCACTGTGGCCCGATNACATTTTTGAAACAATTTTTAAATAAATATATACAAATAAATTATATAATAATTTGCTAATATCATACTATAACATTAAACTCATTTTATATTCAATAGAATATATAATTAGATCAAGCATCATGAAAGAAAAGTAATTACTATAACTATACAATATTTTCACATAAAGTTTCAACAAAAACCCCCAAGACTCAAAGTGAGATACATATTCAACAAAAAGTGATATTGTAGAAAAATTTAATAAACATCCAAAAAGGTCTTCAATATAATAGTACTTCAATAGACTTCACAAAACCTTGCATCTTTTTTCACCCAAGTCCCTACATAAAAAAGATGACACATTATTAGAAATTTAAAATTAATAAGAATGAAACATCTTGATTTGAAAAAAAAAAATTATATAATTAAAGAAACTCACATTTTCTTCTTTAAACAATATAAAAGTGAAGTAAAAAAAAAATAAAATATCTTATCCAGATTTGAAGCATGTGTTGTAGAATGTTCATTAGATTGTCCCCCAACATTTTATGCATTGTTGTTAGCTTCACTTGGAAAGGACCTGAAAAAAGCATCTAAATTCTCCAGGTTCAATTCCAATCCAATTTCCCTAACTTTCAAAATTTTTCTATCTCAAAAACCAATCCATAAAACCCCTTAATTCTCATCTCTAATTGACTCAAACAATCATAAATCATCCACTAAACATATTTCCTATCAAATTCCAATACAATTCCCACCATATCAAAATTTTCCATAAAAGATCCATAGCCAAAATTGTGGAGAAGATGAAGTTGTAAAGAGGAGGAGAGTGAAATAACTCTACCTAGGATGTTTAAAGCTTCCAAACTTGATGATTAGAATCCAAATTAAATTTGAGGAAAAATCAACTTTCCCTTCACTTTCTCCTTCTTCTCCACTCCCACCGACCTAACTCTCCTTCTTCTCTTCCAATTTCATATCTTAGTCGATTCTCATATCATTCCTAGCACATGCAACTAAATAATCAGTAATTAGTGAAGCAAAATCACATAACATCAAAACATGATAAGAAACGCAGATCAAAACCTGGAAAATTGCTATGGCAACATAAAATTAATTAATTAATTAATTACCTGAAGCGACGATAAGTACATGGAATTTGGAGCAGAGCTTGCTCGATTGAAGGCAACTCTGGTTTCTTCCAGGTTCTGCAACCAATTCGAGTAATCACCCGATAACGAAGGCGAAGATGGTGAAGCAACGAACAGAGGCGAACGGTTGAAGCAACAAGGCAAAGATGGTCAAGGAGAACGGATGAGCAGCGAAGACGATAACGCTAAGCAGAACACGATAACGATGAGCAGCGAACAGAATGGATGAACAGAGGCGAACAGTTGAAGCAACAAGGCGAATTGAAGATGGTCAAGCAGCGAACACGTACGATAACGATGATCTAGGGTTTTTTTTTTCCTTTGGCCCAAGTGATTTAGGGTAAATGAAAGTAGGGAGGGAAAGAGTGAAAAGAGACGTGCGCGGGATTTTTTTTCTGAGGAAGGAGAAAAGGCGCTATAATTTGAGCAAATTAAATCAATTTTAGTGTTTCACTAATTGGGAACGGTTTTATTTTGTTGACAAAAAAATTTTTTGATAGGCCACACACTAAAAGTGTAGTCTAAAAGGAAAAATATAGGGAACGATTCAGATTTGTTGTTTATTTAATTAATGGGTACGGTTTTGGAGTGTAGCTCAGAAAGTGTTGTCTAAAGGGGTCTATTACTGACTACATGAAAAAAGTATTGTCTATTTCTTGATTAGGGAACGGTTTTTTGTCGTTGTTCAGATTATTGTTGCCATAGACCAAAAATGGTGTAGTGCGGGAGAGAGAAAGTAATAGATGAGATTTAAGAAAATGAAAACTTATTATTTGGTTTTTTAATTTTCACACTTCTAACAATTTAGTCTTTGAATAATAAAAATATACTATTTAGTCACTGAATAACTACAAATATCAAATCAAACGTTACATACATATTTCCGTGCTCGTTAGGGTACGAAAAGCCCCTAGTACATATATATACCTAATCTAAATTAATTTTGAAATGATTTCAGGCATTTTTCAGAGAACATCCTGACTTAGTTGGTAATGCCTTCTATATTGCGGGAGAATCATATGCTGGACACTACATTCCTGCATTGGCCTCACGTATTCAAGAAGAAAACAAAGCCCAAAGAGGAATTCATATCAACCTCAATGTCGATATATCGTGACTCATTGATTATTTGTCAATTATCATTAGCATTTAGCATAGACTAATATATAATAATAATAATAATAATAATAATTAATTGGTTAAACAGGGAATTGCTATTGGAAATGGACTAACCAACCCAGGAATTCAATACCCATCATTAGGAGATTTTGCATTTGCAAGAGGATTGCTTAATCCAGCTCAATATAACCAATTCAAGAACGGGTTTCTCCCACAATGCAATAAATCAATCCGAGAATGCAGTATGAATCCACTCTCTTTTATTGAATTAGTATGACTATTATTTGCATGTAATTTTTAATTTGTTGATTGTTGAATTACTCAGACAATAGCGGTGGAGCCGCTTNTCTCCCACAATGCAATAAATCAATCCGAGAATGCAGTATGAATCCACTCTCTTTTATTGAATTAGTATGACTATTATTTGCAGTAAAAACATGTGATTTTTAATTTGATGATTATTGAATTACTCAGATGGTGACGGTGGATACGCTTGCGACATTGCTAAAATTGATTGCATCAGGTTAATAAATTACATCACGGATCTCAATGAGAACCTCAATGTGAGGAGCATATATATATATATATTGTTTTATTTTGCTTAAACAATTTAGTGATTATATATATATCATATATATATAATGCCATTAACGAGTGTTTGCGTGTGTGTAAAACTACTTGCAGGTCTATGACATTCGACAGAGGTGTGGAAATAACTGCTATGACTTTTCAAGCGTGGAGACATTGATGAACAAGATTGATGTGAAGAAAGCTTTACGTGTTGGGAATGTGGAGTTTATTTCATGCAGTTCAGAAGTGCAAAAGTCTATGTCCCAAGATATTATGAGAAATTATGACTCGCCAATTCCTTCACTTCTTGGAGATGGTATCAAAGTTCTTATCTATAATGGGGTGGAAGATCTTCTTTGCAATTGGAATGGTAACTTTATTTTTATTTTAGTTTTATATATATAGTATCCTCTCTCTCTCTCTATATATATAGAGTTATACACTTAATTAAGAATCATCTTTCTATCTAATAAGACAGGAAGTTTAAGATGGGTTGAAGCAATGGTATGGCCGGGTCAAAAAGACTTTAGAAATGCTCCTGCATTCCCGTTCATGGTTGACGGTGAACAAAAAGGAACCGTTAAAAGTTCTGGACTTCTAAGTTTCGTCAAGGTTTGATTAAATATTAATTAACTTTAATTAGTACTTTTGGTTTAGCCATGTGGCACTATTATAAATCAATTATAGCTACTTCAATTTAATTAATTTGTGGAATAATGACAGATATATGAGGCTGGGCATGGAGCAATAACGGATCAACCAAAAGCTTTACTAAATTTGATCACAACTTGGATGCTAGGATCATTAAAGTAGGATTGCCTCCTAAATTTAACATTTTGCATACATAACTTTGAACTTTATGTATGATATTTCGTATATGGATGATAAATAATACATTGTCCTTTGCTTAATGGATGATATATTTGGATGGGCGATAAATAAACTAGACATTTTTTTTACTATGAATTTATTAAATGTAGCACTTCCAGCTTAAAATAAGTAAATAGTTGCTGGATTATTTTTTTTTAAATATATATATATATATCATTGCCAAACATGCTCTTTATTAGGGATGAATTTGTATATTTTCACAAATTCCACTAATAAGTTTTGAATGTACTCATCAATTTAGTTTTATGCTAATCCTAGGAGTTGGTCAATAGTTTTGAATTGCAAACTATTTCTTTCAGATTTAATACTACTATGTAGTTTCTCTCTTTTACCCACATTTTTCTGAAATTACAGTTTGACCCTTGAATATTATTATTGTTTACACTTTAGTTAAAACTGTAAGAATTGATGTACAAAAAGAACCACTTTGTCAGCAAAAAGAATATTCCGTTAAGTATAAGTCTGTGAGTGATCAAAGAAAAAGAAAATTAAACAGAAGAGGAAAAGATAATATCCAAAAGGAAGATAGGAGTCTTAATTCACAAGTACATGTATACACAAAAAACAGAAAAATTACGTGAGCATTTGTGGTTTCTTTGATCCACTGCAAGCAGGGTACAAATTCCATCCACAGAAAAAGAATATAAATTGCTTATCATTAAAATGAGAAAAACATTGATTAAAAGGTATCACTGATTTGTTAATTGATACAATATATATAGACAAAGAATTGCAGGAAATAAAAGGAAAGCTATAAATTAAAATGCTGGAATATAGAATTGAAATGTATGCGATGAATAGAAAATTGAAATAATAAACTATGATACCTTCAACATATTGAGAATGAGGTAGAAGAAGATGAGAATAAGATAAATTTTGCAATACTTAATAATCCAACGTATATAATATGAGTTCTGAAAAATGAAATGTAGATATCACATAACAAAATCAAGAAATGTGATGGGGCCTATAATCTTGGGTAAGGTTATTAAAACCGGACCGGTTATTGAACTGGTTGAAGCAGCGGTTTAAGGTTCAATGGTTCAACCGGGGTCCAACCGGGGTTGGACCGCTAATGAATAAATAAATTACAAAAATAAAAAATATCACATTAACATATTATAAATAAAAGGCCAAAGTGCGAATTTGGTCCTATAACTTTGCTCCAGTTCACAAATCAGTCCTATAACTTTTTTTGTCTCGAATTTGGTCCTGTAACTTTGATCCAGTTCCCAAATCAGTCCTACAACTTTTTTTGTCTCGAATTTGGTCCTGTATCTTTGCTCTACGTCCCAAATCAGTCTTATATCTTTTTTTATCTCAGTTTTGGTCCCATATGTTTTGAAAAGCTCCCACCATTAGTCCTCCGTCTATTTTAAATTACATTTTAGTCCTGAAAACTTCAAGTTCCTTTCACTTTAGTCCCTGACTATCAAAATGAAAGTGAAAGAGCATCTCTGAAGATTCTCCAACCTTACATCTCAGTCCCTAATCCATGAATTCTTCATGAAATGGAATAGAAATGCAAAAACAACACAAATTAAAGCAAATGACAGAGGGACCAAAACTAAAAACGGAGAAAATTTAAAACCCACCAGAAAACATACGAAAATCGCCGAGAAACTCAAATACTCGTCCAAATACCCCAATTCTCATTGAAATCTCACTCAAATAATCGCCCTCAAATGCTTTAAGAAAGAATTTTTGAAAATCCAAACTTTTGAGGAGGGATGTGATAGAAAATTCCCTTACATTTGGTGATTCTGAGAGAGAAGTTCTGAAATCCCTTACATTTTTTCTATCACCTCCCTCCTCAAAAGTTTGAATTTTCGACAATTCTTTCTTAAAACATTTGAGGGCGATTATTTGAGTGAGATTTCAGTGAGGATTAGGGTTTTTGGATGAGTTCTTTAGTTTCTCGGCGATTTCTGTACGTTTTCCGGCAAGGTTGGGCCATTTTCCGGTGGGTTTTAAATTTTCTGCGTTTTCAGTTTTGGTCCCTCTGTCATTTGCTTTAGTTTGTGTTGTTTTTGCATTTCTATTCCATTTCATGAAGAATTCATGGATTAGGGACCAAGATGTAAGGTTTGAGAATCTTCAGGGATGCTCTTTCACTTTCATTTTGATAGTCAGGGACTAAAGTAAAAGGGACTTGAAGTTTTCAGGACTAAACTATAATTTAAAATAGACGGAGGAATAACGGTGGGAGGTTTTCAAAACATATGGGACCAAAACTGAGACAAAAAAAGATATAGGACTGATTTGGGACCTAGAGCAAAGATATAGGACCAAATTCAAGACAAAAAAAGTTATAGGACTGATTTGGGAACTGGAGCAAAGTTACAGGACCAAATTTGAGACAAAAAAAGTTATAGGACTGATTTGGGAATTGAAGCAAAGTTATAGGACCAAATTTGCACTTTGGCCTTATAAAAATAACCGAAACTTTAATATGAGATAGTCATGGGTTTAAGTTATAAATGTTGCTCTTTTAATTGATTCCCATGGGAATGTCGTTACGGTGTAGAAAAGCATTGTAAAAGGCAATTAATATATATATGTACGTTGGAAGAAAACGTTGGTAGTAAATATAATATTAAAGACAAATAACTTTGAGTCCAACGGCTTGCTAGCTTTGTATATACATATATGTGTGTCTGGAGTTTTTTAAAAAAATAGAGAACAGAAAAAACAATACAAAGTGTAAAGTGAGAGCAAAACACTTGTGTCTTTGGGTAGAGAAAAAATGTGGGAGTAGAGTCCTGTCTACTTCTTTGTGTAGAAGTTGTAGACTCAAAAAAGGCGAGTATTTGGCCGTTGTATCCTGGGGGTGACGCGTCCGTGTACCACTACACCGGGGTTATAGACAAAGTTTCTACCCGTGGATGGCGTGAATTACCTTAAAGAGAGCGAGATATCCGTGCCTCGGCCTTATACCACGCGGTTTTTGTTTACTAACTTTTTATATCTTGATATTGTGTTCTCTTATTTTCTCTTGTAGCCCCAACAAGTTTAAGGTAATTCAATTTTTATCATGGATGCTACAACCGAAAATAAGAGTGGAGTTGGTGATCTTAACAAGCCCTTCCGGTTCAAAGGCGTTCATTTTAAGAGGTGGAAAGGGAAGATTTTGTTTTATCTTAATTTGTTAAAAGTTTCTTATGTACTCACTGAGAAGAATCCGAAAAATGTTTCTACTGATTCTATGAGTGATGATGAAAAGAAAGATCATGCTGAAAAAACAGAAAAATGGGAGAGAGATGAATTTAATTGTCGCTATTATTTACTTAATTGCTTGGCTGACGAATTTTATGATTATTATGAGAAATCATATGAAACTGCCAAAAAGATTTGGAAAGCCTTGCAGAAAAAATATGATACTGAGGAAGCTGGTGCAAAAAAGTATGCTGCGAGTCGCTTCTTTTGTTTCCAAATGGTGGATGAAAAGTCTGTGGTGGAGCAAACTCAAGAGTTCCAAATGTTGGCTCATGAGGTGCGATCAGAAGAGATACAAATTGAAGACAACCTCATTGTGGCTGGGATCATAGACAAACTACCACCATCATGGAGGGAGTTTCAAAAAACTCTACGTCACAAGCAAAAGGAGACAAGCCTTGAAAGTCACATTACAAGGATCCGAGTGAGGCTAGAAATCAAGATCTTCTTATGGCACAAAATGGTAATGCTAATTTAATAAATAAGGTAAATGCTCTTGGAACCAATGACACTTTGCCTCAAGGTCAAAATATGAAGCAAAATGCTCAATTGAAACCCTCTGGTAAAAACATGAAAAAGTCGTCAAAAAATGGCAATGGCAACTTTAAAGGGAATTCCACCCAAAATAATTCCAACAAGAAATTTCAATATTCATGCTTCGTTTGTGGTAAAAAGGGTCATATGGCAAAGAATTGTAGATACCGAAATAAAGGTAATGTACCACAAGCCAATAATGTTGAGGAGCCCTTAGTGGCCATGATAAGTGAGATTAATATTGTTGGTGATTCAAAAGGTTGGTGGGTAGATTCTGGGGCCACTAGGCATGTATGTTATGACAAAGATTGGTTTAAAGGGTATACACCCTATGAGAAACCTAGAGACATAATGCTTGGTGAATCCCATACTACTCAAATTTTGGGTGAAGGTAATGTAGAATTAAATTTTACTTCTGGTCGTACTCTCACTCTTAAGAATGTTCTTTACACTCCTAAGATGAGAAAGAATTTAATGTTTGTATTTCTACTTACCAAAGCGGGGTTTAAACAGACCATTGAGTCTGACCAATATGTTTTTACTAAAGGAGGGACTTTTGTAGGCAAAGGGTATGCTTGTGATGGAATGTTTAAGTTGAATCTTGATATGAATAATATGTCTTCGAATTCTGTTTACATGATTTCTTCTATTAATTTTTGGCATGAACGTTTGTGTCATATAAATGATAAATATGTGCGAAAAATGAGTAATTTAGGATTGATACCTAATATTGATGGTAATTTTGAAAAATGTGAATTTTGTAGCATGTCAAAGATTACAAAAAGGCCTCATCATGCTGTTGTGAGAAATTCTGAGAAATTAGATTTAATTCATACGGACATTTGTGAATTTGATGGTCATTTAACTCGTGATGGTTTTAGATATTTTATCACTTTTATAGATGATTTTTCTAAATTTACTTATGTGTATTTGTTGAAGAACAAGAGTGAAGCTTTTGAAAAATTGAAAATATTTTTGAATGAAGTTGAAAATCAATTTGGCAAGAAAATTAAACGTTTTCGTAGTGATAAAGGAGGTGAATATGATTCAAATGTGTTGAATGAATTTATTAAAAAATGTGGTATTGTACATGAGGTAACACCTCCGTATTCACCTGCTTCTAATGGTGTTGCTGAACGTAAAAATAGAACGTTAATTAATTTGACGAATTCTATGTTGATGCATTTTGGCATTCCTTTGAATTTTTGGGGTGAAGCTGTTTTAACTGCGTGTTTTGTGCTAAATCGTATTTCTCATAAAAAATTGACCAAAACTCCTTTTGAGTTATGGAAAGATCATAAACCAAATTTGAATTTTTTGAGAGTATGGGGTTGTTTAGCATATGTAAAACATGTAGACCCAAAAAGGTC
>QANZ01053186.1:655072-685101 GCA_003254925.1 Chamaecrista fasciculata | reverse complement strand
TTTTGGCTTTTGGGCTTTGTTTTTTTTTTTTTTTGACTGAAGGTCAAGACCTAACAAAAGACCTAACAAATAAAGACGCTATTACCATGGACAATATTCGAGGAAGAAAGAAAAGCCTTGAGATCGAGATTATGAGGCTGATTCTGAAGGTTTATTTGATGAGATTTGCACAGCCGGACAATGTCGTCAACCAAAATTGCCACGTTGGAGGTCTTTAGCGACGGGATCCTTCGCTGCAAGGCCATATTAATTCCTTTTGGGCTTTGTTTTTCGTTTTTCCAACTCTTGAATTTACCCCCCAAAAAAAAATTTATTTTTGTTTTTGGTGAATGCAATTTACATAATAATGCACTAGATTCTGCATTTATAAAATCACCAATTAGGGTTTAACTTTTTAATTTTTAAATTGAAATAGGATTGGGAATTTGGGATAAAGTGAATCCCCTTTTCTTCCCCTTCGTTAAATTGGAACCCGATACGAAAGCGAGCATATTTGCCATTACTATCATAAATTTGCAGAAAGAACAACTTATCGTTAGATTGATTCCTTTCTGCTGGTTTTGCTCGTTCGACGATGGGAAGGGGAAAATTCAAGAGCAAGCCTACTGGTCGGCGACAGTTTTCTACGCCGGAGGACCTTGGTAAGTATACTGCTTGATTCCCGACTGAGCTCGGATTTATATGCTCTGAGAATTCCAAAGTTCAATTGTTACGTCTTTTTTGTTTAATTCCTGGATGTGTTTGCTTTTTCCCCCACTCGTCACCTGAATGGCTTTGATCCCTTAGTTTGCTGCAAATTATGAAGTTAAGCTAGAAGGAAGGGCTTTCCTTGGTCTGTTTTATAGAAGCAGGAAAATAGAATGGATGTCATTCTTTTTTCATATGGAAGCTTAATTTTCAAATATTAGAAGTTATGCAGTTAGATCTGAGTAGACTGCGAACCTAGTAGTTGCCTGAATATATTTTCCTGATTTTTTTTAAAAAAAAAAAAGAAAGAAAAATCATTAGATGCTGTACTCAAATAGAAGTGAATTATCGCTGCTCTTGATAGCTTTTTATCTTGTGGAATATAGTTTTCACTGTTTAGTTCTGTATTCTTTTATTTGAAACAACAAGCTGCACTGCTTTTGGAAGAGATGAGAAGAATTCACAAGTTTCTAATTGCTCAGCAATTGCTGAGATTGGCACCTATCGGTTCCTATTTGGGCTCACACAAAGGGGAAAAGATTCCATCCTTTGGATAGATGCCTATGTTGCATTGTTGGGATTAATATAGATGAGAAATATTTGTTAATGTTAGCAGCCTGCAGCATGTTGTGTTGATTTATTATTTTTCCCGTTATAACTTGTTTGTTTATTTTTCCAAAAACATATTATATTGGGGAAAACTAAAGTTATATGGGAATTTGATAAACAAACAGACAACATACTCAAATCCAGTTATTAACCAGTTTTTAGGAAGTGTTAATAGACCCTTCAGAACTTGCATTACACCTGTATTTTTTTTTTGCCAAGCAGAGAAAATGATCACTAGTTCAGCTTCATTCTCGTTGTACTTTTGTTTAATTGAACTCCTTTTCAAATGATTTTTAATGTGCTGGGAAAATGAAATAGTGGGTAGGAGCATGTATTTGTCTTGTAGTTGTCCATCCCGATGGATCTTACAAAAGGTTGTTCCAGGTTCTATAATGCTTGTTGCCCCCCTCTCCCTTTTTTTTTTTCCTAGTCTTGTTGAAGGCTGAAGGAGGAACACACATATGTTGCAAGTGGATGCTTATAATTGTGTTGCCATAGGTCCAGTATCATATTGTCATGTGGCGGACCTCATTTATTTTATGGGTGAATTCTGAAATATGGTCACTAAACTCAAGTAAAAGTAAGGACAAGTGTCTTGTTTGTGCCATCATCCTTTCAGCTTTGCTCACCTCTTAAAATCGAGAACAAAAAGGACTGATTTCTTTTAGTTACATAAGTTATGTATTGCTGAAAACTTAATTTTTCTTTTGACTATTGCAGCTGCTGGTACCTCTAGACGTCCTCGCACTTTTAAACAGGTTTTATCTTCCTCTCTGTTTCATGTTATCCCCCCACCACCAGAAAAAAAAAAAGAGTAAAAACTTTGTTTCTCTCTCATACACAGGATCACTCTTACATTGTGCATGAGTGATCTGTGTACAAGCTGTAATTCTGTGGGCATTTCAATTTTATTTCTGCAAAGATTTGTCCAAAGTTTCTTCTAATTTTCTGCTTATCTTTGTACAAAATTTTATTTAACAATGTCATTCTCTTTGACCTTGATAGAAAGAAGCTGAGAATGAAGAGGAGGAGGAGGAATCTGAGGAAGAATCTGGAGAAGATTCTGAAGAAGAAACCACAGTTAGTGTACTACTACCAATTACTAGTGCACATGTTGCATTGATTTTGTGTTTTAGTTGTTTTCATGTTCTACGGCCATAAATATTACATTAACTGTTGCTTAATAATTTCAAGCAGAAGACAAAAGGCACTCAAGGTGTTATTGAAATTGAAAATCCTAACTTGGTAAAGCCAAAGAGCGTGAAAGCTAGAGATATTGATGTGAGTTTATCTTTTTCTTTTTGTCCTTTTTTTCTTCATCTTCTGATCCTTACACAGACAGATTTGTTGTAATTATTGTCTATGGGGTAAATAATGGTATTTTCATGATGTTGCAGATTGGGAAAACAACTGAGCTTTCAAGGCGTGAAAGGTCTATTACTTCTCCTTTGATGTAGTTGTTTGAGGAGAGTACTTTTTATCTATTACTAAGGCTTTTTGTTAAAGAGTGAAAATTATTGTTTTATGATCTATATACTTCTAATTTTATCTATGCAGAAGTTGAGGTTGAGGTGAAGGTCTTGTATCAATTTGTGTGTCTAATATCTCTCTTAAATTTCTCACCTGTTTGCAGAGAAGAGATAGAGAAACAAAGAGCTCATGAGCGTTATATGAGGCTGCAAGAGCAGGGAAAAACAGAACAAGCAAGGAAAGATTTAGGTACTAGTAGTGCTTGAAATAATGTTTCCAGTTATGCTCTAATTTTACATGTTTTTTTTTTTTTCCTTTTCCTTAACTCATCCCTTTGTTATTATTGTGGACGTACATGTAACTATTGGTTGTTTCCTAAGTAAGTGGTTAGAGTTAACTGAAAGAAGATAGATATATTGTGCAGGAAGAAATATACTTCAATTCTTTAATTACTTTTGTCATGAGAGGCTTATATTATACAGCCCCATGATTTTCAACATTTTAACGTTCTCTCTCTTTGTTATGCAGAGCGTTTAGCTCTTATCCGTCAACAAAGGGCTGAAGCTGCTAAAAAGAGAGAGGAAGAGAAAGCTGGTAAGCTTAAGAAACTAATTGGATTGCTTTCTCTTTTTGTTATCATGACAGTTGAACTGAAAGTACTGATGACTGAATAATCTTTTTCAGCCAAAGAACAGAAAAAGGCTGAAGCACGCAAGTGAATTTCCTGGAGAATGCCGTGTGAGCCAATTTTAAATAGTATTAGCAATACAATGTCCTCAATACATTTCAACTCAGTTTCCATTTGGACTCTTATGAATATAAGCATTCCAAGTTGGTAACATGTAATGCCAAATTTCTTCATTTAGTGGGCTTTACTTTTTCTTTGTATAAAATTTTCCCTCCACACCCAGCCAAGGGAAAGAGTTTACTTTTTCTCTCTTCATTTGTTATCCTTTACTTGCTTCTCATTCATTTTTCTTTAGTATCCTTAATAGCCACAAACTTGAGGACTCCAAATAACCATAATATCATGAGGAACGACTCTACTCCCAATCTAAAAAGTATAGACTCTTCATTTTGTAGAAGTGTTGTTTTGTCACATACCTGTTCATGTTCGACATGCGAATGACGTGTTTGTGTCTGACACAATATTGACATGTGTGCGATACAAGTTTATAAGTGTTTCATTTTAAACTGATTTTTGTGTGGCTCTAACATAGTGAAATTTAAAAAAAAAAAAAATTGATGTGTTCATCAAAACACAAAAATTTTTAATTACCTTCTTATTTTTTGTCTAACATTGGAATTACATTATATAGATTGTCTCATGTGACATGCCGATGTATTTTTTTTTTTTTTTACTAGAGTAGTTTTATCGGACTGCAAGATTTTCCTAAACAGCCATTGATTTGTTTACTATGCCATTGCCATCACCTTTGAAGCTTCTAATAAATCAAATTTTTGGAACAATGGAAAATGACATGGGAAAAACAATTAAGTTATGCTGAGAGTAGGAGAATATAGGCAAACCCATGCTTTTAATTTTGAGTACATACATCTACATTGCAAGATTGCAACCTGTTAGGATATTGAAGTAATATTTCCTGACCCCTTGTGTTTACAATGGTAAATAACTGTCTTTATTTCTCATCATCATGATGTGTGTGTGTCCAAACGAAAGTAGGCCGGCAACAAAAACAAGGGCCGGCAGATGAAAATGATATCATTTGTGTCACAAAAAAAAAATTCATAGTATTTGGTGGCTACAGAGTATTGAAATCTACGTTAGTTGTTGTTTGAATTTTGAAACAATGGCTCATCTCTGTGACTTTGTTTGCAACTCATAACTAGCTAGCGATGTAATTCACGATTAAGGCATCAGTAATTAATTACTTTAGTGTTATTATTAACTTTCAGACTTTGGTTTCATAGTAGGCGTTCCTTCAGATGTGTCATCATCTAGAGTAAAGAAATCAAGAACACTGATGTCTATTTGAAAATGAAACAAAGCCTTTTAGCAGCTATTTTAAAAGCAGTGTTGAAGAAGTCATATTGTTTCTTTAATCCTTTCCTTGTCAGATTAATTGAATATACCTTTTTGCTATTACGTTAATGACGAACTATGATCTTGATATAGTCAATTTATTAGTCAGAAACCTTAGTTCTGCTTCTTCTTGAGTCTAACATTCGTTTGAAAATTGAGAAACGCCATAGTTTGTCTGTCCAACCCATCTTGTCATGAAACTATATATTCCTTTTCAAGTAGTCTAACTGATATATCCATGAAGACCCTCTCCTCTCTCAAAATAAAGTAACAATTTGTCATTTTATGCCAATTTATCTATCCAACCTTTTAATTGTCCATTTTTGTCTTCCTTTAGCATTATTGTATGAGGGCAACGATATGAAACAAAAAATAATGGACAATGTGTCCCTTGGGGATCATACATATACTAGGGGCTTACACAGAAATATGTGAAATATGTATGTAAGTTTGATTTGGCATTTATAATTATTCAATAACTAAATAGTATATTTCTATTATTCAAGGACTAAATTGTTAGAAGTATGAAAATTAAAAGACCAAATAATAAGTTTTTACTTTCTTAAATCTTATCTACTACTTTCTCTCTCCCGTTATCTATATTATACAGTTAGCCAATTATCAAGTTTCACATGTTTATTTTTTAATTTTTAATTTTTAATTTAATTATCTTTGACCAATAAAAAAGTCCTCAAATATATAATATAGTATAGATATATATATAAAGTACATAAATTTACAATATCTTGAAATGTGACCATGGCTGAAGGCTGGGGTTAGGGAATTTTATTTTTAATTTTGTTCTTGGTAAATAGGGTTAGGGATTTTTGAAATATTCACAACCGATCAATATTTTAAATTTTTATTCTGTGGATATGAAGATATGAATCATAATACTCTGATGATATCATAAATCATAATCATCATCTTTTGTCTGATCCTCTCTAGGTAGCATTTACTTGATGGAAAAAGTATTTTAATTTTTTTTATTAAATGTGGGATAATTATTAATCTTGTCTCAAAGTTTATTTGTCGTTATTTTATATCAAAAAATAAATAATTTCTTTTGAATCCCAACCTTGACAAAAATTATTCATGACATTCTACATGCATGAGTTTGCAAGTTTAATATATTNAAAAAAAAAAAAAAAAAAGTCTAGATTATTAAAAACAACAAGAATGTGTGATAATTTCACTTCGATACTGGCAGGTGGAATAGAATGTTATAAAAAATGGTCAATTTTACAGTTTCTCTTTAGAATAGATTTATTTGAAACTAATGGTCAATTTTACAGTTTCTCTAAATTAAAATTAACGGTAAATTTTACAAGTTTTTCAAAAAAAGAAAATTATACATGTTCAGTTAATCAAAATTAATGTAAACTTTTATAAACTTTTGTTGATTAAAATGTCTATTATCAGATATAAAATAAATTTAATTATCATTTTATTTATCATATTAATTGTCAAGATTCAAAATTTTATTATTTTTAGTTTTAGAAATTTAATAATAAAAAACGAAAGTATGGATACACTAAATTTTAAATTATAAAAAATTAGTTAAATTTAATGTAAACTCTATTAAACCTGAATATGAATGCATAATACAGAAATTTATAATTAATATAACTAAAAAGTTATACTAATTAATTATTAAAAAAGAAAGGTCAAAACTTATATTAGTCCCAAATGTATGGGGCAAAATTCAAATTGGTCCGAAACATTTCATTTATTTCAAATTGGTCCAATATATTTTCATAGTTTCTTAAATTGATCCTAAATCTACTTTAGAGAAAGAATTGGCTAGAGAAAGAATTCTTTAAAAGTTAAACGCCTAATTTTAAACTTGTGACGTTCAGATTTAAAATGAGAGATATATGACTAATTTTGCTTGTTTGATTGTAAAACAAGCAATCTATTTTCAAAACTCGATTTGATCTTGTTTGTTGACGACCCCAACTAGATAGATAATGTATTCGTCAAAAACAATTTCGTAATTCTGAATTTGTCGCATTTGAATTTAAAATGAGAGAGATGTGATTAGTTTGGGACTAATTTGAACAATTATAAAGATATATGGGATCAATTTAAAATAAATTAAACATTTAGGATAATTTAAAATCTAGTTCATACATCTGGGATCAATTTAAAGTTTTGACCAAAAAGAAAATATGTAAATATGTTTATGACTAAAATAATTTTTATTGTGAGGAAACTTACTATTTGGTCCTTCCTTTTTCATAATTTCAACTATTTGGTCCCTGCATTTTTGAAATAGACTATTTGGTTCCTCAAAAATTAAAATGTCAACTATTTATCCCATCATTTATCATAAACGCCAACTATAAGACGTTAAATGCTTACATAGCATTGTTAAATGCCACTTTGGCATTCTAATCATCTAAACTAACCAAACCGGACCAACAAACACAATTAAACCGGCCTAAAATTGAGTCAGACCCAAATATTTACATTACACGTGAAAGTTCCATGAGGCATAAACTATTGAATCATTCTTAAATCTCAAGCTCTATGTGGTCCCACTAGTTAAATATGTGGCATTTAACGTGTTACACGTGCACTTAATGGTCATGTCATCAATGTTAGTAACAAAGATATGCTACAAGGACTAACGAGTTGACATTTCTAATTTTTGAGGGACCAAATAGTACGTTTCCTCTTTTATTGTTTTTTAAAAATTTTTAATTCAGTTTGTCTCTGATACTCACAAAGACGATGCTGTCATCTTGTTCACCATCAACAATGGTTTACTCTGTTCATCACTCTTCACTAAGGAATGAGGAATCCAAATACTCACTCACTCGCTTTCTTTTAGTTTTCCGTCAAAGCCAATATTAGCGAGCTGTTACCATTTTGTAAGCTTTCATTAGACAGTGAATGGGAAGGAGAAGAAGAAGACGATGCTATTTCACTTTTCGCAATTTTTATTTCTTCCTTTTTGTCTTCTTCGAAACTATGATTCTGGATACCTCCGTCGCACCAGCTGCTTTTGCCGCTTCAACGCGCTTATTCACGAAGAAAACCAAAGTTGCTCAGAGCCTGTTAGGCAATTTCCTAACTGTTGTGAATCTTTTAGGTATGCCAGCGTTTTTGTCTCTTCTGTACATTTTGTGCGCATAGGAGAAATTTATTCGCATTAGAAAATCTAAAGTTAAAGATTCATTGGCAATATACTCAGCTCACTGCCTCACTGGATTATTTTAATCGTTTTGGACGGCAAACGAGGCGACTTATTGTCTCGTGCTATAAGACGATTTAGTTCTCGATATGTGTTTTTAATCTTAACAAATGGAAAACACTGTTTGGATTGCAATTTACTCTTAAAAATGTGCTTGTGATTATCTTCCCTCCTCAATTTAGAATTGCCTATTCTCAACATTCAATCTCTCCTGTTTCTTTTTATCTGCAATGAATGGGACTTGTTCAAGCTTTATTGATTTTTCAGCTATGCTTTAAGAATGAAGGGATGATCAGTTGATGATGAAATGGCGGTAGAAGAAAACTTTTCATAGGTGACGGTTTGTTCATAAAATGCATGATAACTTTTTTACGCGTTTTTTCTTGAACAGGGGTCTATTATTGATTCAATTTTGTTGTTCCAAAAACCTTGGATCTCACGTTAGATGGCGGTCTTTATTGCTGTTTTGGTTATCCCACGACAATAACTTCAAACTTAAAGTTCTGTACAGATTTGTGATCCAACATTGGAAGCTCTATCAGAAATGGAACAAGAAATTAAAGTGTTCCTGCTGCTTCTTCTCTTTCAAGCTCTGATTGTAGCAGCACAGACTTCCTATCAGGATTGTAAGTTCAATTCAACTTTTGGGATAATTTCAATTTATTTACACTTTCATTGAAGGTTGATCCGTGTTTTTCACAATTATTACTGGTATTATTTCACATCTCATGCAAAGAGTAACACCATTACCTCCTTAGTTTTGCAGTCACTTTTTGATGCTCTTAGGCTGAGATGGACATAATTAATGTTAGTTTATTTTGTGCTTCATTTCAGAGAAGTTATATTGTAGTTTTTTTTTCTGAGAGAAAATTACGTGATAAGTAGCCAAGGTTTGTTTCTGTACTTCTTGTCAAATTAGATCCTAAGTAAACACTTGTAAAGTGAATCTTCATTGTCCTCTTCGATATCATAGTCCCATTTTGAAGTACTTCAAACAATCATGTGCAGATAGTTTGTGCTGTTACTAAAAGTTTCTGTTACTGATTGCATTTGTTAGATATCAATTCGAATTTTGACTATGAAATGGTTAAATGTTCAGTTGTTTTGTTGTTGCAATATCTTTATGTTGAGTGACATGATCCAGGTTCTCAGTCTGTCAAATTGGCTACAAGATGAACTGCATATACTTTGTAAAAGCTTAATTAATCTTTGGCACTTACCTGTTAAAATCAAGAAAGCAGGTTGAACCTAAAAAAGGGAAAAAAAGAAAAAGGCCAAGTATAATTTCTTGCAATAGGCCTTACGTTTGTTATTCGTTTGTTCTCAGCATGATTATGAGAGTCTTATTATTTTATTTTATAGATTTCATTGTAATTTGGGGTCTAAAGCTAGATGCAAACTCTCAGCAGATGTAGATGTTCGTGTACTATTTTAAGAATTTATTATTTGTTCACAACATTTTTATATATATTGTACCATTGTAGTTATTTCCCTACAAGCTCTCACAGAATCCTGGGAGAACAAACCGCCAAACTGGGTGGGTTCAGATCCTTGTGGGAGTCGTTGGAGTGGAATTTATTGCACCAATTCAAGAGTGACCTCAATGTCAGTTCATAGCTTATTTGCCCCCTCTATACAATTTATATTTTATCATTTTTTAAAATTCTGTCTTGACTGCTATTTTCAGAATATTAGCAAGCATGAGTTTGGTGGGTAAGCTGTCTTCGGACATCCAGTCAATAACTGAATTAGAGACTCTGTAAGCTTTCTTCAACCTTGGAATACTTAAGTGCCTGAAGTTTCTGAACTTTTCATTGGTATTTCTGATTTGTATGCACACTTTGTGGCACTTTTTTTCTACAGAGACAGCTATTTTACCGAATTAATCAGAAGAATTGTTGTAAAATGCATTTTGTTGACTTAAGACTGAATTTATAAATCCATTTTTAATGCAATCCTCATTAGTGTCATGTTTTCTCTTTAAAAAAATTCTTACTAACATATTTTTGTTCATATAGGGATCTCTCTTTCAACAAGGGCCTGACAGGAACAATTCCAAATGAAATTGGGAATTTGAGAAATTTAAAATCACTGTAAGGATGGCAATTAGAACCAACAATGAATAATTGTGATATACTCTGAATTTATTTGGTTGAGTTCATGCTATTTAACAATTTATTCTATTGATTTCTACTTTTCCTTTTCCTTTAAAAAACTTTGTCAGTAACTGATCTGTTGCAATTTGTCCTTGTTTGCCAGTACATTAGCTGGTTGTGATTTCTTTGGTCCTATTCCAGAATCAATGGGATCTCTACAGCAGTTGAATTTTCTGTAAGAATTTAATCTTTATGAATCAGCTCTACTTATTCATGTTGTTCTACAGACTGTTTTAGATCTCAAGCTATATTCATTACAGTAAAAGATGATGCTTCAAATGAAACATCTATTATTGTCGTCTCTTGGTGTTTCTGCTCTGTGCTATCCTGTAATTGCTAAACTATTACTGACTTTGCCCTTGCTGTTTTCCATGCAGAGCTCTGAATTCTAATCGGTTCAATGGAATAATTCCTCCTACCATTGGCAATCTATCTAATATTAATTGGCTAGATCTTTCTGATAACCAGCTTGAAGGACCTATCCCTGTCTCTAATGGTACAGGACTTGGTCTTGACAAGCTGTTTAAGGCAAAACACTTGTATGTAACCTCTCATCTTCGATTTGAGTTGATAACTTCTTGTAATGACATGAATGGATCATTTCCAACTCAGCATGATGGATTTAAGACTGTGTCCACTTGTTGCAGTCACATGGGAAACAATAGGCTTTCAGGCGGAATTCCAGCTCAAATTTTTAACCGCAATATGATTATCATCCATGCGTAAGATTCATTAAAGCATGCAGTAGCTTTTTTCTGAAATCTCTATACTTAAATAAATGGCGTCACAAAGAGATCATAATGTTTTATGTTTAATTGATTTTTTTTTCTCATACCCGTAGACATATTGATCTGATTCTCTGTCCTCTCTTTACATCTTTGGCCAGGCTTTTTGACGGAAATCAACTAAATGGCAGCATTCCTAGTACATTGGGATCAGTGAGCTCATTGGAGGTGGTGTGAGTATCTTGTCAAAAAAGAAGTGACCAATCCTTTTGAATTTTTACCATATCAAATATTTACTCTTGATTACAGACGCTTTGATAGGAACCAATTAACTGGGGGAGTGCCTTCAAACATCAGAAATCTCAGAAATCTTAGTGAACTGTAAGAAGACAAAAGAAATATTCCATATTAAGCTTCATACCTCTCTATAAAAATTGTCCTGTTTTTAAAAGTATATTCATTAAGGGAAGGTGTTGAATATGTTTTCAGGTATTTGTTAAACAACGGGCTGACTGGTTCTCTGCCTGATCTTACTGGAATGAGTCTCCTAACATATGTGTAAGTAGTGAAACAATGGTAAAATGTTATGTATCAAATTCCTTAAAAGTGTGGGCTTAAGTAAACTTTGTTTCATTTAGTCTGGAAGTACTATTCACATCTTTTTTCCCTCCATGTATATTGTGCAACAGATCCTTTCAATATATATATATATATATATCAACGTCGGAAGATTTATGCTGTGCTTTTCTATTTGGCATATTCTCATAAAATTGTTTGCAGGGATCTAAGCAACAATACTTTCAATTCTTCTGGCATTCCTCCATGGGCTTCAAGTTTGCAGTCATTGAAAACATTGTACGCCCAGCCCATCTCCTTAATCCTTCCAATACCTTTTGTTTGTTCTCATAACTCTTTGTATCAAAAATAAATAAATAAATAACTCATTATCTCTTTTTCCTGAGTATGTTTGTCTGTAAACAACCATGGATGTGCACCAAGACCAGAAGCTGTCTGAGATCCCCAATACTAATCAAGCTTATTGTGTTTGGCAGGAAGTTATCAAACACCGGACTTCAAGGGCAAATACCTGTCTCCTTATTTAACCAGTCCAATTTAGAGTCTGTGTGAGTATCACCTTCACATTAAACAAGATGCTAATGTGCAAAAAGACAATGATATACCCATATTTATCAACTTAGTCCTTAGTTATATGTTATATGTACAAGTGATGGTTATAAGGTGATTGTACTGAATTGTGGGAACAGGGTATTGAGGGACAACAAACTTACTGGCACCTTAGATCTTGGCAATGCCTACAGCAACAAGCTGCAACTTGTTGATTTGGAGGATAATTCAATCACTGACTTCAATCAGAAAAACATAAGAGACAACCTTGTAGTAGTGTAAGTTCCATGGCTTAATGATATCAACCGTTTCATTAAATTGAATTGCTATTGCGTGTTAACTTCCCCCAGCGGAGACTTGAACTGCTGGTTTCTGGTTTTTCTCCTGAGGCAGTTATCTATCCATGTTGCAGACTAGTTGGCAACATTATATGTAAGGAATCAGGAGTTGCTGATACAGAAAGTTATTGCCAAGAACCACCTGAATCCAATTCCATATATTCAACGCCGCAGAATAATTGTGCACCTCTTTCTTGCAGTTCTGGCCAGATTTCCAGTCCCAACTGTAAATGTGCATATCCCTACACTGGAAGTCTATATGCCAGAGCTCTTGGTTTCTCAAACCTTGATAATGGAAGCTATTACAAGGCTCTTGAGCAGTCTCTGATGATTGCTTTTCAATCACAAAGTCTTCCTGTGGATTCCGTTTCTCTGAGTAATCCGTCAAGGAATCCATCTACTGATTATTTTGTAGTGTCCTTGAAAGTCTTCCCATCTTCAATTGATCGTTTCAATAGAACTGGAGTTTCAAGTGTTGCTTTTGTTCTTAGCAACCAGATTGCTAAGCCCCCAAAATATTTCCTACCTTACTTCTTCATCGGTGATGATTATGGGTACTATGCAGGTGACCTAATGTCTCTCTAGAACTGAGAAACCTACACTCCTTCACATTCATTCTACTTTCTCACTCCGTCATTTCTTGTTCTCAGGAGAAAATTCAAATAAGTCAACTCATAAAGGGGTTATAGTTGGCACAGTGGTTGCTGCTGTGGTTTTTGTGGTACTAGCACTCCTTGCAGGGATATATGTCATCCACCTTAGGAAAAGAGCAAAAAGAGCTACTGACCTGAATCCTTTTGGTAAGATATGTTTGATGCATGCTTGGCTTAAACTTATGCCAAGTAAGAAAGATTTTTTAGTCTTTCATTGATGAATGCCATGCAAATGCAGTAAACTGGGAACTGAACAAGAATAGTGGCAAAGCTCCTCAGTTAAAAGGAGCGCGATGGTTTTCTTTAGAAGAGTTGAAGAAATACACTGACAACTTCTCAGAAGTCAACACTGTCGGATCTGGGGGATACGGAAAGGTTTATAACAAAAACATTCCATGACTGTCTTTTTTCCTATTATATTTTTGGTACAGCAAAAAACCTTACAATCTCCAACAAACCTTTCTTTTGTTTGGCCTTTTGCTTTCAAGAATTTGACTTCTGACACCAGCTTTAGAAATATTGAACCTTTTTCCCAAATTATTTTATGGTTATTTAACAATATCTAATTAGTCCTCATTCATTAGGTTTACCAAGCTACATTGCCCACCGGGGAATCAGTTGCCATTAAACGGGCTGCGGAAGAGTCTATGCAGGGTGCTGTTGAGTTCAAAACTGAGATTGAACTTCTATCAAGGGTTCATCACAAGAATCTTGTTGGTCTTGTGGGTTTCTGTTTCGACAAAGGTGAACAAATGCTGGTGTATGAGTATATTCCGAATGGTACTTTAATGGATAGTCTTTCAGGTACTTCCAAATCCCAATTCCTTCTCTCCATATGAACCATATCCTATTGTATCAGACCTACATATTTCCTCAATCTTATCAATTTAATAAATGATGCAAGTGTTTTACTGAATTCATATGTACTTTCCAGAATATATGAAAATTTGATTGGAGATTATTATTATTAAAACTATGGTAAAACCTAGAATTTTTCAGGTTGGAATTTTCCTTTCTCAGATCTCTATATTGATAAAACAGGAAAATCTGGGATCAAAATGGATTGGATGAGGAGGCTTCAAGTAGCCCGGGGTGCAGCCAGGGGTCTAGCCTATCTTCATGAACTTGCCAACCCACCAATTATTCATAGGGACATAAAGTCAAGCAATATCCTTCTTGATGAGCATCTAAACGCAAAAGTTGCAGATTTTGGACTCTCCAAACTTATGGTTGATGATGAAAGGAGCCATGTCACGACTCAAGTTAAAGGGACAATGGTTGGTATACAGAATACTTTAAACTGACACTCTTTGAATCAGCACTTATTCTTTGTTTAAAAAGAAACTTAAGTTTTACTTGAAAGAAATTTAGATTACTTCAATGTGTGACCTCTTAGGAAGGCCTCATGTTACTTCTTTCACATTTGTGGTGAGATTCTAGGTCTTAGGTTCAAATCTCTATGGTGTCATTTTTACCTCTTTTTTTGTCAAAAACTTACTTGAATGAACTAAACTGTTGGATAGAATCTCAATTTTATTGAAACTTATCTTTGAAACTGAACATTGAAAGATAAATTATCCGACAAAACCTATTCCCTTTATTTTTGCAGGGTTACTTGGATCCTGAGTATTACATGACTCAGCAATTGACTGAAAAGAGCGACGTATATAGCTTTGGAGTGCTAATGCTGGAGCTGGTAACAGCTAAGAAACCAATAGAGAAAGGAAAATACATTGTAAGAGAGGTGCAAAGGGTAATGGATACATCAAAGGAGCTATACGACCTTCATTCTATTATAGACCCATACATCATCAGCAAAGTAACAACTTCACTAAGTTTGGAGAAGTTTGTCGACCTCGCAATGAGATGTGTAAAGGAATATGCAGCTGAGAGGCCAACTATGGCTGAGGTGGTGAAAGAGATTGAGAATATAATGGAGCTTGCTGGATTGAACCCCACTGCTGATTCAGATAGAAAAAAAGAAGAAAGTGCTGTGGTGACAGTAAGTGGGGAGGTTTTACACCATTCTTATGCCAATGAAGGTTTTAGTTATAGTGGAGTTTTCCCTTCAACGAGGGTCGAGCCTCAGTGAGTGGTGATTTTTGCTGTTTCAGATAGAAATTTTTTTTCCCCTTGTTTTGGTGTTATCTGTGCGTTCTGTTGTGTGCATATAGGAGTAATTCATATTCTCATAGCAACAGATGTTAATGTTACAGTACTTAATTACGTACTTTTTTTGGGTTTAACTTGGTTTTTTATCTGTAAATTTTGTCAATAAGCATATGACCTGTCAGGTGTGCATTAAGTTGCAACTTTTTTTTCCCGTGCAAACATGTAAAAATATATAATTTGATGAGTGAACATTACGTTTGCAAGTAGTGTGTCACTCTTAATTGAATAATGCACCCGGTTGCAAAAACTCATGAACCAAGAGCTTATTTAGTTCCTTTTCCTAAAAACAATATTCTATTTTTAAAAATAAAAAAATTGGAAGACATGTTTAATGACATTATTTTTTTGGCCAAGTGTAAATTTGGTCCTGTAACTTTGCTTTAGGTCCCAAATCAGTCTTATATCTTTTTTTGTCTCGAATTCAGTTCTGTATCTTTGCTCCAGGTCCCAAATCAGTCTTATATCTTTTCTTGTCTCAGTTTTGGTCCCATATGCTTTGAAAACCTTCCACCATTAGTCCTCTGTCCATTTTAAATTATAGTTTAGTCTTGAAAACTTCAAGCCCCTTTCACTTTAGTCACTGACTATCAAAATGAAAGTGAAAGTGCATCCCTGAAGATTCTCAATCCTTACATCTTGGTCGCTAATCCATGAATTCTTCATGAAATGGAATAGAAATGCAAAAACAACACAAATTAAAGCAAATGACAGAAGGACCAAAACTAAAAATGCAGAAAATTTAAAGCCCAGCGAAAAATGCCCCAAACTCGCCGAAAAACTTAAGAACTCATCCAAAAACTCCTCACTAAAATCTCACTCAAACAGTCGCCCTCAAATACTTTAAGAAAGAATTTTCGAAAATCCAAACCTTCTTCTATCACCTCCCTCCTCAAAAGTTTGAATTTTCGAAACTTCTTTCTTAAAACATTTGAGGGAGGTTATTTGAGTGAGACTTCAGTGAGGATTGAGGTTTTTGGATGAGGTCTTGAGTTTCTCGGCGATTTCCATACGTTTTCCGGTGAGTTTTAAATTTTCTGCGTTTTCAGTTTTGGTCTCTCTGTCATTTGCTTTAATTTGTGTTGTTTTTGCATTTCTATTCCATTTCATGAAGAATTCATGGATTAAAGACCAAGATGTAAGGTTTCAGAATCTTCAGGAATACTTTTTTCACTTTCATTTTGATAGTCAAGGACTAAAGTGAAAGGGACTTGAAGTTTTTAGGACTAGACTGTAATTTAAAATAGACGAAGGACTAACAATGGGAGGTTTTCAAAACATATGGGACCAAAACTGAGACAAAAAAAGATATAGGAGTGATTTAGGACCTAGAACAAAGATACATGACCAAATTCGAGACAAAAAAAAAATATAAGACTGATTTAGGACCTGAAGCAAAATTCACATAAAATATTTTCACGAAAAACTTACGAAAACAAGCATAAAATCTGTAATTAGATATATCGTTATAAGTTTTAATTTTGGTGACACTAATTTTTAAAAATTATGTTACAATTCCATCAAAAAAAATTATGCTACAATATATTTTTTGGGTTGAAATGTACAAAATATTCTTGAATTTTACTTCTAGGCCAAAATGCTTTATAAAATTTGTACCCCAAAAAAAATGCTTTATATCTACACTCTCGCCTCTCCTGGGGCCAAAAAAAACAAAAGCTTTCATCTTCCAGCCAAATTGTGGCTCCTCATGTGGGAGCAGTTTTAAACCAAGCTTCTCTTATGATTGAAGTGCATTTGCCTCCCTGAAAGCTACGTGTCCTTTCTTATACATGAGTTGTATGTTTCACAAAACAGTGAAAACACACGCAAAGTTATTAACTTCTTCAGTCTGTCTCCGGCCCACCTCTGTAAAATTCTTTTAAACTTTGTTGTGAAAAAACATTAAGCAACATATATAGAAAGGAAAGAACCATTAAATAAAAAAATCTGCATTGACCTGAAAAACGAGATATGATAAAGTCTAGAGAAAAAGGGAACCAAACAGATAAAATAAATTGTGTAATTACATAAATGAAGATAACATGGAATATATTAATTTTTCTACAAACCAAAGCACAAAGCTCAGTTTGATGCTCTGCTTAGACAGTCATTTTCTTGGTGTCAGTCCAATCTATACAAGGATATAAACAGACAGAGTATGTTTGTTTGATGATGGATTTGGATCCTGTGTCAGTGTCAATTAATTAATTCAAAAGAAAATTAAAGAAAACAAAAGACACCCATCATGGATTCATTCATTCATCCCTCCCTCAAAATGAATCCCAATTCCCATCCCATGCTAAGAAATCATTAAAGAAAAAAAAAACTGAAATCCAATATTCAACAGAAGAAGATTATATTGTTGCATACTCGATCTCAAGTCTCAAGCAGAGCAACAACCAGCTTGCTTGATAGCGGATACATCATCTCGGGAGTTAACATTGATGGTCTGGCCTTTTGGCAGAGCAGCAGGATCATCACCAATATCAAGAGCCTTCTTGCTTACAACTCGATATATCTGAGACAGCACTTCAGTGAAGGCATTCTCCACATTCATGGACTCCAGGGCTGAGGTTTCCATGAAGAATGTGTTCTCTCTTTCGGCGAAACCCGTCGCGTCTTCCTCGGAAACTGCTCTCAGGTGACGGAGGTCTGCCTTGTTGCCCACCAGCATCACCACGATGTTGGCATCTGTGTGACCCCTCAGCTCCTTCAGCCATCTCTCCACGTTCTCAAATGTCACATGCCGTGTAACGTCATACACAAGCAAAGCACCAACAGCTCCTCGGTAATATGCACTCGTGATTGCTCGGTACCTAATTTGTGCCAAGATTTAAGAAAAACATGCTAATTTAGCATCATTCATGTTCATCAATTCTAAAAAATATATGACAAGGATTAGTAAAAGTACAACTATATTTCCTTAACTCATTAAAAGAGATTCTTGAGACTATAACTTGATTCAACACATGAGCCTCTGCAATGTGACAATTACTGTCACATCTAAGCTAATAATATTTCTCTCATGATTTTCCTATTAAGAATTGAACTAATGACAATGACTCTCATACCAATTATCGAATCAAATACTTACAAGTAAAAAGTTATAGATAGGCAATCCTGTTTCCTTAATAGAATAATTGTTGCCACACCTATACTAACATGTTTTTATGTAAATTAACCTTATTAGGTATGATCACACATTGAATAACCCTTGAAATTCACCATAACATAATCAATTTATTTTGAAATGTTGTCCATATATATATTAATTAATTTTCTGGCGATGTTGCCATATATAAATTTGTTCTTCCTCTCTCCAATCTCCCTATCTCGCAATACACACTTGAGATATGTATCGCGAATGAATAAGATTCCTTCGTTACCAAGTAATTCCGTACATTCCCGCCATACTCATCCTCGTCAGAGATTGACGACTATAAAATTAAAATCCATCTTGAAAGGCTAATTAAAACCAGAATCACAACATTAATTAATTATAAAACCAATTTCAACAACCAAATGCGCGCTAGACAGATAGATCATGCCCAAAATAGCATTCATACATATAAAGAGGAACAGAGAGAATCGAGAATATATCATTCATCACCGATTGATGCAATTGATTGAAAATGTAGCGCGCGATTCACAAAACGCAATGATGGAGGAGATGAAAGATGAAGAGAGAGAGAAGGAGAGAACCTTTCTTGGCCGGCGGTGTCCCAGATCTGAGCCTTAACGACCTTGTCGTCGACGCGGATGCTGCGAGTGGCGAATTCGACGCCGATGGTGGATTTGGATTCGCGGCTGAACTCATTTTTGGTGAATCTGGAGAGAAGATTGGATTTTCCAACACCGGAGTCTCCGATCAGAACCACCTTGAACAAGTAATCATAATCGTCGTCGGCTCTGTACGCCCCCATTACCCTCACCTCCCTCAATTTTCTCCCTCAGCTAAACCTAAACCTATATCACGCGCGCGCGCTTCCAAATTCACCGCCTCCCAGTTTTCTTCTCTTCTCTCCACATTTTCAACTTCCTTCGCTTATTTGCTTCCCTAATTACCTTCTCTCTTCCCTTTCATTATTATTCCAACTCCAACCATTTTTCTCTTTGCCTATTTCCGCTTTCTCTCTTCTATAATCAATTAACTATATTTATTATTATTACGTACAATTTACATCTAATTATATATATATGTTCAGGTTAATTTAGTAAAAACTTCTAGATATTTGTTTAACCAAAATAATTAAATATATTGCTTTTTTAGCAGAAAAAAAAAAAGAAAATTGCCAAATAAACCCTTAATTAATAACGAGAGGTTGATAACGAAGTATTAATTTTTCAGCTTGCATGCATGCATGGTTAATGGTTTCATTTGCCTGGACTGGACCACACATATATATATAAGTATACTATATAGACCATCGCCAACTTTCTTCCTTAACCCAGGAAAGAATATTAACAGCTAGCTAGCTAGCTAGAGTACGAAACTGCAGAAGACCACGATTAATTAAATTATTAGACAATGAATATTGAAGGACTAATCTTATATTATATGGCTCCACCCTTTTCTGGTCGTCCATGTTTAAAACTATAGTCTATAAAATTAAAAATAAGAGAAAATTTACTATTTGGTCTCTCTTTATTTACTAAGTTAACAATTTAGTCCCTTATTTATTTTACATACATATTGCAAAGCCCCTAGTTAATTATATTGTTGAGATGAATATATATATTTATATATATAATGTTGTTCCTCTAATGGAAAAAATTCGAAAACTCAATGAATAATGATAAGAATATATTTAAGTATATATAGGGATTCCAATTTTGTGATATTATAGCAGTGTACTAGTGTTGGTGAAATTAAAACATGTGAAGCAAGAAGGAGCAAGTCCTTTTCTTGGGTGGTTTCTTCTTTGGCTTTGTTGGCCTCAATGCCACCTTAATTGCAGCATCGAAAACTGTCTTCACATTCTGAAATCACAAAGCACAACAAAAATCATCACACAATTGTAATATTATATATATATATGGCAAATACCAAAACTTCTTTTTGATCTATTATAAAATGATTGATTATTTATGAAATATTATTTATGGCAAATACCAAAACACAATTGTAATACAATTGTAATATTACATATATGGCAAATCATCACACATCATAAAAATGAATTATTTATGAAAATTCCTCTTGATACATCACTATTTGGGCGTACGCCTAAACGGCCCTCGCACCGGGCCTCTTCTCCCCTCCGCACCTTGCGAAGCGCCCTCGANATTTTTCATAAATAATTCATTTTTATGATGTGTCAATATTGATTAATAATGTAATATTTTTAATTTTTTAATTCTTATTAAAAAATTTTATTACTAAAATTGATCAAAGATTAATTTATCAGAGTAATAGAAATCAAATTTAAAAAAATGTTATGAAAGAAATTTAAAAAAAATCAATTACTAAATGATAGCCACATCTCCTAATTCATAATATTTTAACATTATTGGATAAAGGGTGGTTCGTTGGTTGTTAAACATTTCAGTATTAAAATGAAATTGAACAAAACTTTAGGAATTAAAAAGAAAACTTAATAAATGAATTTTATTGAACAAAAGTGGTAGGCATTATGTATACCTGCTGTGTCTTGGAGCTGCACTCTATGTAAGTGAGCGCCCCTATCAATTTCTTTAGTTCTTCACCCTGTTCATATACAGCAGCCATTGTTACTTAAGTCCATGAAAATTAAATGCTTAATATTTATTAATTCTATAAAATTAAGGTTTGGTTTTCTTTAATTTGTTAAGTGCATGCATGCCTGAGCAGTAGTAATTGGAGTAGCTTCAGGATGATCCTTCAGGAATTGCTTGTCATCTCTCAAATCTGTGCATAATACCCAAACCAAATCAAAACCACCAACAGACACAAAAAGCATAGTAAAATATTATTGATTGAAAAGACACACAAAAAAAAAAGTATACCATAATTACATAAAGCTTGTATTGTATTGCTTCTTTGGTGAAACCATCTTACCTAGTTTTGTTCCAACCAGCACAATAGGCACATTTGGAGCATAATGTTTCAGTTCAGGAATCCACTGTTAGGCCCCCAAAAAACAATTCAGTACTCCAATCATCAAAGACTAGAAATTAAAGTTGCTGATACTAATCTGACAAGAAAACATAATTAATGAACAAGATAAAAATATGGAAAAAAACAAAACCTTTTTGGAAACGTTCTCATAACTGGCTTTGCTTATGAGAGAAAAGCACAATAAAAACAGATCAGCTCCTCTGTAACTCAAGGGCCTTAGCCTGTTATAATCTTCTTGCCCTGTAAAATAGCCATCAAAATTCATTGTGTTACTTAGATCACAGAAATTTAGAGAGAAGATAATTCAATTTGCAGAGACATTTGATCTCAGAAACCAACCTGCAGTATCCCATAAGCCAAGATTCACAGAACTACCATCCACCATTACATTGGCACTGAAGTTGTCAAACACTGTGGGAACATAATCCTAAAACCAATGGAAAAAAAGATAGATTTAGCTTCATCATAAGTCATAACTAGCTCTTTCTATTTGCTTATTCATTGAAAATTTGAAGCTTCCTTGATGAGAACACTTACTGTAGGGAATGTATTGCTAGTATAGGATATAAGCATGCATGTCTTCCCCACAGCACCATCCCCTACTGTCACACACTTGATAAATCTTGTTGTACTCATCATTTCTTCTTCTTCTTCTTCTTCTTCTTCTTCTTCTTCTTCTTCTTCTTCTTCTTCTTCTTCTTCTTCTTCTTCTTCTTCTTCTTCTTCTTCTTCTTCTTCTTCTTCTTCTTCTTCTTCTTCTTCTTCTGCTGCTGTTGCTGCTGCTGCTGCTTCTGCTTATGATCTTAACTAAGTAATTAAAAGCTATGGAAAATGTAGGGATTGATTTGGAAGAATTAATGAAGTAAGTGAAAAAGTGGCTCACAAGTCTTAACAACACAGCAAAGTCTATTTATAGATCTTATTTATGGCTCATGATCCAAATTACAATGATGGGGTTATATAAAGCATGTGTTTTCTTCAAGTGCAAGGACAATACCAGAGATGCTAACAGAAGAAAGTAGGTATGGTGATGGGGGTTAGTTGGTAAAGTGTGGGAGAAGGGAGGAGGGAATTAAAGGATATCATGAAAAGCTATCAATTTGCTTATTAGCCAATGCATTATGATGATGATGAAATTTGGGAGTGAGATTAATGCATGATTTGATGCATAGAAATCAGTATGTTAATTGTGACTTGTTGGATTATTTGGATACATTCTTTTGGGCCCATGCATGTGAAAAGTCTAGGTATTTTTTTAATGCACAGTTTTGAAGTTTACTTGATTTGGTTCATTTAGGTTCAATTGAATTTGAATTTGGATCATTTAGGTATAATGATTTTGAATTTGGATCATTTAGGTATTTATCTTGTCAATTTTTTTTTTTTTGATACTCATTTATCTTGTCAATTAAAATAATAAGGGGAAAAGCTGGTTTTGGTGGTAATACGATTCATTGTTCAAAAAACAATAAGGGGAAAAAATCATTTGATTGTTGCCTCAAAACCCACTAGAGGTTGTTGCTGCTATAATGATTGTTTTGTTTTTGTTGGTTAGAAGTAGTAGTAATATTATTTTGCAAATCAAAGGCAACAGACTCTTAAATCAGGGCCTAAAACAATAAGCCCATTACTGGGTGAACAGATATTTTTCAGCCCAAAAGAATGTACTTTTAGAGCCCATAGTCTTGACTTCAAATGTTATATTATCAATTGAATCCCTAGAAAAAAAAAAAAACTTAATCAGTGATTTATATTATACATACATATACATACATATATATATATATATCACATTTAAACATTTTAAAATGGTTGTATACCCTAGGCTTTCATATATTTGTCCATATACATTGCTTCTGGCTTCTAAACACTTCTCTTTTTTTTTTTTTGAAATTTTATTCTTCTTGAATTCTTGGATGACTAAGATATTAACATATAAGTGTGGTATAGCATGATAAACCACTATTAAGTTTTAACACACCTTATCTCTATAAAATATTACTTCTAAAATATATGATGTTTTATAAATATAAGATAACATTAATTATTTTTGTACCATTCTACTCCTCTTTGTCTATGAGTAATCAAAATTACTATTGACTTATGTGACTAACTATGAGTAATTTAATAGGGATAGTTTAGTCTTTTTATCTAATTTTTCTCTTTATTTTGGGTGAGCTAATCATTTTCTTGGTCTGTGTGTATCTACCTTAAACATCAGATATATAGAACCGGAGGGAGTAGAATAGAGTGGCAACATATTGGTGATCATGGGCCATCATAAATGTTTTGTGACTATGTTGATAGAGTTGTCAAAATGAATCAACTTGATTTATAAGAATTAACTCATCACATATTCCGACTCATTTGGATAGACTTACACGAGTCATAATTTTTAATAAGTTAAAATTCTGTCAATCTGACTCGTCAAGTTGGTGAGCGGATTTGTTCACTTAATTCATCAAATCATTCTTTTTAAAAAAATTAAATACTATCTTTTTTAAAATGATGATGAACTACTTAGTTATTATCACATATTAATAGTAATTCTTTTTACATGCCATAATTTATAAAAATATAATTGTTTTTATATTCAAAATATAATTTAAAATAAATAAATAAATAGATTGATGAGTTAATTTACTAACTCGTTGAATTGACTCATCATAATTTATGAGTTAAATAAACCAATCCACATGAGTTAAAATTATTGGTGAACTAAAATTTTATCAACCTGACTCTCTAAAAAATTAGGTTAAACAAGCTAATCAATTGGTCCGGTTAAATCCTTTTTACAACTTTATAGTTTGTGATAATATACCATTATACCGCCACTCATGAAACTATTATTAATAGTGATGATTATTTAATTTAACGATATAAGAATTAACTATGACACAATTACTAAAAAAAATATTGTTGACAATATTAGCAATAATTTATTTTATAAAAAAAATGATCAAATATGGGAGTAATTATAAATCATAGTTAAAACATGTTATGCGAACAAATCACGGATATGTTTTCGTATATATATCACTATAGTCTAAATATGTATGGGCCTTGTAAATTTGTGTTTTTATACGATGAAGTCTCTTAAATTTTCAGAACTTCAAATGTCTGATTAGTCTGATGATCTGGTCATCAGTCATCACCTACTCCAGTAATTAATAATTAACAATCCAAGTAAAACGTTTTAATAGTTGAAGTTTTAGGTAGAAACAAACAACTACACACGCGGGTATATATATATTCTTTATCTTATTAATTACTCTCTCTGTTCATAATATTTGCTGTAATTTTGAGAATATTTATGTTTTAAAATATCTGATGTTTTGCAAAATCAAGAAAACTTTAATTATTACTCCCTCCGGTTCTGAATATCTGGTGTTTTAGAAAATCATTTTTGTTTCAAAATATCTGATGTTTTATAAATTCAAGAGAACATTAAATTATTTTTTTACCATTCTACCCCTATTAAATATAGTAGAGTCATAAATGTATAAACATTTTCCAAGTAATTTAATAGGGATAGTTTAGTTATTTTACTTCATTTTTCTCTTCATTCTATGTTGGCTAATCATTTCCTTAATCTGTGTGTGGAAACCTTAAACATCAGATATATAGAACCGGAGGGAGTAGTTGACAACTTTTTCCCTACTTATTTTATCTTAATAATAAATATCATTTGAAGATAAAAATAAATAAATAAGCTAAGGGTAATATAGTCTTTTTATCTTATATTTTTGTAAGTTCAAGGTGAAGTAATTATTTTTTTAGTTTATATGCATTCACAAAACTAAGACAAATATTATGAACCGAGTAATATAAAATATAGGCTTAAGTGCACTTTTGGTCCCATAACTATGACAAAGGTTTCATTTTGGTCCCATAACTTTTTTTGTTGCAATTTTGGTCTCATAACTTCTCAAAAGATTCTATCGTTAGTCCCTTGGTGAATTCCATCCATATTTAGCCGTTAAGTATGCCATGACATAGTGACTAGGATCATGATGTGGCAAAATAAGATGAAATTGACTGAAATAGGATCTATATGCAACATATTAAAACTTATCTATACCCAACCACAATATATACAAAGAGTGGTACTTCCTCTTCCTTGTCAGCCCAACGAGACTTCCTCTTCCTCGTTTCGCTTCCCAATTTGCCGTCGCCGCCGCTTTAGTCGTTCGACTCTGGCTGAGGATCCCATCGACTTCGTCGGTGCCTTCTGCTTGAAGTCTCTTCTTCCCCACCAGATTGGTCCCTGTCAGTACCACTCTTTGTATATATGGTGGTTGGGTATAGATAAGTTTTAATATGTTGCATATAGATCCTATTTCAGTCCACTTCATCTTATTTTGCCACATCATGATCCTAGTTACTATACCACGTCATACTTAATGGCTAAATATGGATGGAATTCACCAAGGGACTAACAGTGGAACCTTTTGAGAAGTTATGGGACCAAAATTGCAACAAAAAAAGTTATGGGACCAAAATGAAACCTTTGTCATAGTTATGGGACCAAAAGTGCACTTAAGCCTAAAATATATGTTAACTTCAACTAATTAAGTTCTCAATGCTCAATCACATTCCTCTGAACTAGCCTTCTTAATTAGTTTGTTTATTTTCATACCTTTTATCCCTAAAGGGATCAAATTAAAATGTCCATGATTTTATCAGTCAAAGGCATCAAGTGCAGGCTAATTTGTAATCCTGACCTTTGGTTATTTTTAATATTGATTCCTTTTCTACGAAAAAAAAAAAAGGCATCAAGTGCACAGTGCACATGCATGTAATCCAATCAATTACTCATTTCAGCAATTCAGCAATTCATCAGCATATACATAATTAATCCATCTTAGCATATACATACATTAACTCATGTCTTATCTAATTAAGCAAAACAGCAATCTAATAACATGTGTTAACCAATTCTACGATGTGATAAATTCAAGTTTATTTTTTTATTATATAAAATGTTTATTCTTAAAGTATCTCAATTAGAATTGGACAAAATTTAATTAAGTAAAATTTCTTTAATTTTATGCTATGAGGTTTCTAAATAAAAATTTTATAAATGATCCATATAATTAATTAATTATGATAAGGAGATAATATCAAATAATATTTTTTTGCATGATTAATCATAGAAGAAGAGATGAAATATAAATTAAATTTAAGATAAATTACATAAAAGGGTCCTGTGGTTTGGCCCATTGTCAGATAGGGTCCTGTGGTTTAAAAAGTGTCAAATAGGGGGTCTGTGGTTTGCTCTGTTAACAAAAAGGGTCCTGAGGTATATTTCTGTCCAAAATTTAACAAAAATCTTAGCTAAAATACTATTTTAAGATCCTAACTATNATTAAACTTAATATTAAAAAAATGATGATAAGGATATGAAGAAGTTAAACCTAAGTTTTTTCATAAGAATTAACTTTACTATTACAACAGAAAAATATATATACCAGCCTACCAGGTGATTCATGCACATGGCTGGACAATCATTTATGAAGTCTTCAACTTCAACTTTCAGTCAAACATTGAAGAATTTTACTGTTTAGTTCAACGTAGTTTTACTTTCTCTCTTCATTGGGATTAATGTTTAGTTTTTCTTCCACCATACTCCTTATATATTTTCGTCAAATATTAATCCTTTAACCGCTTTCCTAGAAATAGAGCTGTCAAAACGGGTTCCAACCCGCGGGTTGGACCTGTTTAACCCGCTAAAATGGTGAGCCGGGTTGAAGAAATCTTGGCTCACCAAAATTTTAACCCGCGTGAGCTGGCTCACCTGACCCGCGGGTTATGGTGGGCTAACCTGGTGGGTTGGTGGGTTAGCTCACCAACCCACCATATAAAACAATTATAAATTTTAAAATATACAACCTGTATATTAGCTGTCAAAGTGTCCTCCCATATTCAGATTCCCCAACGGTTCAACACTTTACACGCCCAAAATTATTATCAGTCATCAAATATTCATATTGCCCAACGGTTCAAATTATTCATTATTAATTTATTATCAGATATTCAGCCCAAAAGCCAAAAGCCCAAAATCAAAACTCAGTCTCAAATCGTCATTCTCATTCATCACACTTTAGTGCTTTACACGCCCCTTTCCTTCTCGGCTTCTCTCTTCAACGGTTACGTGAAAAAAATTAATAATTTAGTGAAAAAAAAAAAAAAATTTAGTGGGTTACGTGAGNAAAAAAAAAAAATTTAGTGGGTTACGTGAGTCAACCCGGCTCACCAAGTTGGTGAGCCGGGTTGGCGAAATCCTGGCTCACCACATATTTCAACCCGGGTGAGCCAACCCGCATAACCCACAACCCGTGGTGGGTCAACCCGTGTGAGCCGGGTTGGCCCACTTTGACAGCGACTTCACGTCATATAGCTCCATTGTAAGTGTTTGATGAAACAACGATCGATCCGAGTCTAGGTTGATCGTTGAATTAAGTGATTACTATTAGAAAAAAAATCATGTCTTTTGCAATGTTTTAGTTATCGGACCGGACATTGACTCAGACAAACTCTCGAGTCACAGATCACTGGTTCAACCGTCAGGTTAATTGGACCAATTGTTAGCACGGTCAAATTAAAAAAGTAATAATATATATCAAAATATGAAATAAAATTTCTAATTTCTAAAGTACTTAAATAAGAATTTCAACATATTTTCTAGTATCCAAGTTTCTAATTTCAAATACTTAAATAAGGAAAACTAAATAAAAATTATTTAAAAATAATAATTTCAAGTCTTCAAGATGGCAAGTAACTCAATAGTAAATTGTAGTCGACAATTTAGTGTTCAGACTTCATATGAGATGATACAATCGAAGCCCTAAAAAGTAAAATCTAATTTGTGGGCAAAAGTACTAATTTCGTCCCCAAAATTTACACCAAATGTCAATTTCGTCATCAATCTTTTACATTTTGGTCAATTCTTTTGTTTGACTAACTTTTCTCAATAAATTAACGACATATTGCATCATGTTTTTTAATCTGAATTAAAATTGGAGTTTATTTTTCTATCAATTTTACATTACATGTCATTAGTCACATAGATTCTATTGTTAATATTTGATTAAAATAAGAGAAAATGATAAAATTGACCAAAATGTGAAACATTAAG
Source organism: Chamaecrista fasciculata (assembly GCA_003254925.1). Taxonomy (NCBI): domain Eukaryota; kingdom Viridiplantae; phylum Streptophyta; class Magnoliopsida; order Fabales; family Fabaceae; genus Chamaecrista; species Chamaecrista fasciculata. The sequence goes on along the minus strand of QANZ01053186.1, from coordinate 656,691 downwards.
GATAAAATTGACAGTAAAAAAGATTGGGGACGAAATTAACAGTTGGTGTAAAGTCGGGTGACAAAATTAGTACTTTTACCCTAATTTGTGATTTCAAATTTTAAAAAAAATGTGAAAGCGGGTAAATCCGGGTCATAGGTGACAGTTCTAAAAAATCGATGGGTTAAACCAAGTCATTTGCGGTTCAATTATAGAATTATAGACGGGTTTTTGCCTCTCCCGGTGACCCGGGCAGGCTGGTCCAGGTTTTTGTTCATTGGCCTTTTGTCATGACATAATTGTTATCGCATATTGACCAACACTAATACTTTTAAGCCTTGTAGTCCAGAGATCAAAACTTTCATTTTCTTTATCTTTGTTATTACTTTAGTACTTTAGTTAATGCAGATCACAAGAGATAGAAGGGTGTACAGGATTATCACGTAGTGCAGGAGACTGAAGATAAAAAGATGGCTCTATCTTCTTAGTTTTGTACTTTCTAGTTTCTACCTTTTGCTTATGCTGAAGCCGAACCAGTCGGTCTTTGCATCTTTTTTTTCTTATTGATAGAGTAAGGCCCAAAAGGCCCATTACTCGGTTACCCAGAAGACCGGACAGAATCACACCACAAGAAGACGAGCCGAACGACCTCAGGAGGGGGGGACCATAAATATAGTGGAAATACACGAACCCGACAAGCCCAGGCCTACGTAACTAACCTAAGGAGATAGTGGCTTAGGCCACAGGCCTAGGTAGGGCGTTCCCCTCTTCAGCCTTATAAATAGGAGACTCGTGAGGTAAGAAGGTTATGTTGTTGTTGTTGATATTACCCTTACTCTGTCCAGATACTGACTTGAGCATCGGAGACTCCTCTGGGGACTCAAACCCCCATTGGAGTTATCTTTGTAGAAATACTAGAAGGACTCACAGGAGAGTCGGGATATCACCACTTATTTTCAACTGGGAATTTGGATTCTTTAGAAGATGTTTGAGGTTAATGTATAACGTGGGCTGTATATAACTTTATTCCAATTAGAATTTGTTCATGGGATTTGGAATAAAGTGGCCGCCAAGCTTTTTTCATATGTTTAGGAAAGATTTTGCTATCATTATCTTTCTTAATCATCAATTCATCATTAATAATACTCTTCGGTTGGAGAACGTCTACCACAGAATCAAACACTCCTAATTAAGCCCCTTTGCCCTCTAAAGTTAATAAAAATAAAATGTCTTTTTTTTTTTTTGGCAAAACACCCTTTCATGCCCCTAATGTTTGCAGTGATTTTCAGTTATGCCCTTAACGTTTCATTTTGTTCAGACATGCCCTCAATGTGCAACCAACGTTTCAATTATGCCCTCAATTTTGACTCAATGCACATGTGGCAATTTTTTTTGCTTATGTGTCATTTTTTTTTGTTTGACTTGATTATGTGGCATCATGACTGGGCATTCTTTTTTTTTCTACCTTGGCATGATGACTGGATTTACATTTTTGAACATAAAAATTGAGTAAACTAGCAAATCAGTCCCTGGATTTACATTTTTCATCATCTTCATTCATTTTAGTCCTAAATTCTCAAAATAAAATTGTAAAGTGTCCCAAAACACTTCCAAACATTTCAATTTAGTCCTTAAAAGTA